>CAKALU010061207.1:0-14406 GCA_916700995.1 Hozukius guyotensis
TATATATATAAATATAATTTATATATACATATACAGTATATATATATATATATATATATATTATAAATATAAATTTAAATATATATTATAAATATAAATATATACATATATATATACATACATATATACATACATACACATATACACACATATATATATATATATATATATGGGATATGTCATGTTCGGCCATAGCCGTTACATTCCCAGGTTTGTTGGTGGTGTTGCTGTTATCTGCCTGCCTGTGGATCTTCCTGGTCTTGTCAAGAAGATGTTCATGAATTACTGAAACACCTGAAAGAGCTGGACAAGTAGAAAAAGTTGTAACGTTAGTGTTGTGTCGGAATTGCGTTGCTAGGCAGCAATTTGGGTCCATGTTTACTTCCTGTCAGCTGATGTCATTCACATACACTGCTTTATAATATAAAAGACATGAAAATCACACTTTTTACGATATGGGACCTTTAAGATGAATGTTGAAATAAATAAATCTGTTTGATGTAATGCTATATTTTAGTCAAGATAACATTGGAAAATAACATGCTGTATATCATACAATTATTTATTATTTTTCCATATTCATAAGAAAAAATGGTCAGGCACCAAACCAACTTTCCTACACTGTATTAATGAATTCAAACAATATAGCACCATCTTACCCAATGTTAAAAACAAAATAAAAGCCATTAAGACCTCTAAGTTATAAAACGAATATATTATGATGCATATAACACAAACTCTTGCATTATGAAATGTATACATAATTATTTTTGTTTTGTCTTCTTTTTTTTCTTTTTTCAATTGTCTATATATTTGTTTGTACCTCTTTAAATGAGTTCAATAAAGAAAGCATAAAAGCCATGCAGGAAAAGCAGCATTCATTTTCAATAATTCCTCACTGAATTTTTAAATGACATTAAGTCTCTTAATTTATCAATAATAAGAAATGCGTACATGTAGTTTTTTAATCAGCTTCAGGAATTATGAGATTGAGGTTACTATGCCTTTTGCTTTTTTATTTTTATTGTTATTTTATTTCTTATAATTTGCTATAATATTTATAACTTAGTCCCTTTTAGTTTACTGGAACACTTGAATATAACATCTAATTAGTAAGCCTAACACCTGCACCTTTCCTAGTATGAACTTGAAATGATAAAAAGATTTAAAATAAGATGACTCTAGATAGATGAACCTGATAACCTATAGGCCAGTGGTTTTCAAAGTGGGATCTGACAATTTATCACTCTATTTTTCAATTCACATACATTTTCATCACTTCCATTATTAATTTGTAAGCGGTTTCATCACTTCCCCTTTCTTCAATTATTTTGTTGTTACTTCCAGCCTTGAGGCCACTTTCCTGTGAATGATAAATGGCAATTTTGTGTCGTGAATGATGAATGTAAGACAGGGAAAATGATGAAACACGGCTCAGTTTTCGTCATATCACAACTTAGTCAAATCGGCTTTAAAGTAATCTAATCACTTGGTAATGTATCACTCCATTTTTCATTTCACATCCATTTTTACAGCTCCAATTTCCAATTCACATGCATTTTTATCGCCTCCATTGTTATCAATTAATTTCTGTTATTACCACCCCTCATATAATCCATCCATGAGTAACACAATGACATAATTGACATTCTCTCTTTGAACTGCTGCCCTCAGGCAGACGTTTCAGGACATTGAAAGCACGGCCAAACAGATTAAAGAACAGTTTTTATGCCACAGCCATAACTGCACTAAACACAGCAAAAACATGAACATCTTGTAAATATTCACTGTGCAATAATGATATGAGCTGTGCAATACCTGCAGAATGTGAATGTCTTGTGTGTGGTATGTGTGTTTTTATTATTATTTTTTTATATATATATATATATATATAGTTTTAGAGGCAAGTTATTGTTTATGTTTCTTGCACTTTTTAAGGATTGCATTTCAATTTCGTTGTACTTGTAGAATGACAATAAAGATATACAATAAGGATGAATAAGGAGTAACTTCAGGCTACCATCTTTGTTTGGCTGAGCAAAAGAGTCGCAACTTGGGACACAAAAATCCTTAATTGTGCAGTAAGTAGAATATTTTTCCTTCAAGCTAGAGGAGTCATTGAGGAATCTTTGATAGAAGTAGCGTAGCCTTTCCTTGAGTTGTCCAGATAGTCATTATCTTCAACTGACACTCTGTGCATGTTTGGGGTTACTTTAACTTTAAATGTCAAATGTCAAATATGCCAAATGTCAAACAGTTTTTGCAATAATCCCACATTCCTATATATTTTTTTTAATTTAATTTCATGAGTGAAAAGTGTTTGCTTTTTTCTAACACATACAGTAGAGTTAGACTTAATTTGTTTTTTAAAGCATTAACAGGTTGGAGCGGTTTCAAATTAAAATGCAAATTTATACAGCAATGTTCTCCTCTTTAAAAAAAACAAATAGATAGGAAATACAATAACCAATCATGGCTGATGTACAATGTACAGAGCGGAGTGTGAGGTAGGAGGGGTTGTGCTTGCGAGGCTCCTGGCATGATAATCTGGGCACGTTTCAGCGTCACTCAAGGCCTGGTAGAGCAGATCAATAGGGCCTGTGTCTACACATTGTTCAGCCCCTGTAACACATTCCCACCTAAGTCACGTGCGCCCTTTCCGCCGGAGCAGCCGTTACCGTGACAACAATATGTGACGGAGGATGGTGATGGTGTGGAGTAGTAACCATGGCATCCGATCTGTGATTGCTATGTTTGCAGCCACACATCTTTGATCCCACACAAACAGACTGCACGCTTGTGTAAAATACAGAACTTTTGGCTGAATGTGGAGGTGTGCGTGTGACGCGTTTTATGTCCTGAAACAATCAAAAAAAGCTCCAAAATATAGAGAATCAGGTCATCAGAATGTATCTGAGGTCATGTCACAAAGCCTTTAGTTCGTGCTCTGAGTCCAATTCACTGCTGCTCTATTTCCAGAGAAGACATCAATAATTTGTGGCCCTCTCTGCATACATGGATGAAGGTATACTGTATACGTGTCTTGTCGTTAGTTATATAGCACGCAGACTGAACCCATTACTGGAATTAATGCACATTAATGTTTCATCGCAGCCCATTACAGAGTTATCTCTTATCACGCAGAAAACCCATGGCTCTTCAAAATGCACACTGCATGTTACAATGTGTTCATGAGACAGTCAGGCTCCATGTTTACCTGCCCAGGGCCTGTGTTTTCAGTCAGACTGCAGGTGGCACCCTTCAGCAGGATTTTACTGTCATTATTTACCTTTATTTATCTAGGGAAGTTTCAATGAGAGCGCTGCTTTGTTGTTTCAGGAACACCCTGTTACACACTCACACAGTTACACACATTCCCACCTGGAAGCTGTTAAATATAACCATAAGTCTTATATTCTGGCTACAAAAGTCCAGTTGGGGGTTAAGGGCCTTGCTCATGGGTACTTCAGTGGGGGTAATGAAAAAGTGCTGCTCTTTCACTTTATTCACCCAAATTTCTCCTTCTGTTCCAGGAATCCAACTTGCAACCTTCTGGTCACACGCCTGCCTCTCTACTCTTTAGGCCACCACTGACTTTTATAGTTAAAGAGGACCTGTTATGCTTATTTTCAGGTGCATACTTGTATTTTGGGTTTCTATTAGCCTAGAATATGAAACAGAAACACACTGTTTGAGCTACTGTTTCATAATATTGAGCTGAGTTTTACAAATGCATTGGATTATTTTATAATTTCATTGTTATATTATATATTTTTGTTATATTCATTTATATAATTATTTATTTCATAGTGTCTTATTAATTTATTTCATATGGAACATATTGGGTCTCCATAGAAAATGACATATAAGTGATCATTATTATAAACTGTTATTAATGCTTTCAACAGCTGGAGTAAAAGCACACAGCATCAGAGACAGGTTTAGTCTGCAAAAACAGATTTCTTCACAGAGAAATTCTCAGTTGCAATTATGAGGCGGTGGTCTGGGGTGTTCCCAGAGGAAGGGTGGAGGGCCAGAGGCGTTGTAACCTGCTGAGCCCTCTGGCAGCCAATCACATACTGAGAATAACATGTCATAATTGTATCATGCAAACAATAACCTCTGCGTGCACTGCACATTACACATTCTGGCACCCTTCCCTTATTTATTGAAGCTCTATCTTGTTGCTTACACGGAAACAGGCAACCAGGAAATCAAACAGATGAATGACGGAAATTCAAACCAGTCGAAAACCAAAACCTCTTTGGAACTGGATAAATGCAGAAAGCCATGGGAGCAATCCTTTGAACACAGGAAAGACTATTTATCTTCCCTCCGTTTACTGTTCCTGTGAAAATAATTTGTATTGTTTGCATGTGCACATGAAACTGATCATTTTATGAGTCATTTTCTCTAAAAAATCTGATAATGATGACTCAGATCCTCAGTCAGAAAAAACACAAATAGACATTCATTCAATCAATTCAATTCATCTCCCCATCTGGTCTGAAAGTGTCCATGGCACCTCATTTAAAATGCTGACAACCAAAAGAAAAAGGAAGGTAGAGGATGGACTGTGTAAAAGATGACTGCGGAAAGGGAGAGAAACACAGACGCAGAGAAAGCTGGTCCCACAGATGGATCACAAATGTGGATGAGAGTGCTCTCTCTATAAAAAAATTACAACAAAGTCTGGTCTTCCGTATCCAGCATGCCATATTCTAGTCTCCTCTAACTCTCAAATCCATTCCCTTCTGCAATGACACTGAAATGAATGTGTCCAGAATTAAAATAAAATGTGTTTTTGATCAATTGATGATCAAAAAGTTAAATTTTTTGCCCTTGGTAAGAACACAGTGAGTGATCCAGACCTGTTCCCAAATTACACAACAATTATTAGTCTTTGAGGATCCTGTCTTCGTTGTGGTGGCAGTCAAATTCCCACATAGTTCTGCAGACTTTTGTAGGATTAAGGCAGAATTGCCTCATGTTCATATTTACAAACACCTGCAAGCTGTTTAAGGCTGAAGCCAGGAGTAATATTTTAGATGGTTGCAGAATGTTTTGACTCTCAGCAGGTTTGTAAAACACCGTTTAGATCATTTGTGTATTCAGGCCTCTCCTTAAACAGTGAAGCACCATCATACCACTTCCTGATAGGGTCTGGATTCCATGAAATTCAGCATACAATACACAAAATGTGTAGATAATATATACTATATACCAAAAGTATGCAAACACTCGTCACACATATGTGATTGTGGAACATGTCATTACAAAAACATGCTGCTTCTGTATAACAGCCTCCACGCTTCGGGGGGAGGCTTTCCATAAGACTTTGGAACCTGGTTGCAGGGATTTGCTCAGTCTGCATTCCGGGTTCATCCTCAAATTGCTGGATGGGGTTGAGGTCAGGGCTCTGTGCACTTCACACCAGCCAACTTCTTCCACACTATAAAACCATTTCTTTATGGACCTGTCTTTGGCTTTTGTGTTGAAACAGGAAAGGCTGTTCCCTAAACTGCTGAAGCAAAGTTGAAAGCACACTACTATCTAAAATGTCATTGAACTCTGTAAGATCTCCCTTCACTGGAACCAAAATTAGGAAAAAGTACTCCTTCCACATACTTTTACAACTAAACAGTACACTACAAGACATATTTGAGGGGAAAAATAGGCATTACAGTAACAGAATATTGATTCATGTTTGATCAGTGCTGCCTAGTTTGACAGTTTGATCGGAATTCATGAGTTTAGAGAGCAGTGATTGACAGCTGCTTTAGAGACTGCTCAGCTCTGATTGGTTGTTTTTCTTCTCGGCGAAATCTCGCAAATGACATTAGGAACACTAGGAGATGATTTTTTTTAAAAGATTATCTGTCTCATGCACTACTGTCAGGATATAGCGACCGTTTTATAAAAATAACTTTTTATCATATTCGCTCAAAGTTACCGACTGCAGCTTTAATCTGATGCATTTAGAACAGATTCTCAGAACAAAGTTTGTTTGTCAGTGCCTTAATGACCAATATGATCATTACAAAAATGACTGTTTGAGTCTGCCAACTCTGCGGTTAAGGTTTGGTTAAGTTTAGGCAACTAAAACTACTTGGTTAAGGTTCAGAAAAGATTGCAGGTATTGTTAGAAACCAACATGCAGACACTGTTGTTTTTCTGGTGAGGTAACCTAATCTCAACTGGAAAGTTAAGGGTTCGGTCCCCGGACTAGCAGGATACATCTGGGAATGAATAGCGTTGACCTTCTGTAATTGCCATCACTGAGGTTCCCTTGAGTAAGGCACCCCTAACTCTTTTCTTAAAATTCATCGTTCCTTTTACATTTAGTTCTGACAGTGAAGTTCACGGCTTTCTCTCATTCTCCTGCTCCTTCTTACACATAAGATTCTACCATTTTGGTGCTGAAAAAGAGTAAACTCAAATTATTTAAAGTGTTGGACCAAATGGAAATGTTTTTCTCGGACATATCCTGCATTTAACAAAAAAAATGGCTCCTTCTTCATTACTCTTTATCTTCCTTCCTTTTCTTCCATAACCACTCACTAATCTCACTTTATTCTCACTTTCTCACATTTCCCACTTCTTTTTTTCCCAGCCATCCCTCCTCTCCTTCTTTCCCCCACCCTCCCTTTTCTCCTCTTTCCCCTGCTCCCTCACTGGCTTCCCACCAGCTCATCACTCACCTTCTTTCTCCTCCTCCTTCTCTCCCTCTTCGTGCTCTCTCTCCTCCTCCTCCTCCTCCTCCTGGCTGCTCTGTTGTCCAGACACACACACTTCCCAGCGGAGCGTCTGCAGTGTGCTGCCAGTCTGTGAGCTGGAGAGACACTCAGACATTAGAGGAATCTTCAAAAACAAACTGCAACTTCTTGTACTTTTTTTTTCCGACTGTGGATGCAAACAGACCTACTTTTGCTTTCCTTATTTCCTCTGAGGGTCGACTTATTTCCAGAGAAAGCTGCAATGCTTCCATTCTACCTCTTGACTTTTGCTGGTGAGTACTTTTTTAACGGTCGTGCCAGTGCTGGTGCATGAGGACATGTTTCTGTTCATGCCAGTTGCTATGATTCATACTTACCATTGCCTCTCTCCACTTTCTCCCTTCTCTCTTGTTCTTTCTCTGTGCTCACAGCCACAGTCCAAGCCTACGACCAGCTGCTGCCAGGCTCCTGCAACTTTGAGTCCAACACCTGTGGATACACGTCAGATGCAGACTTTACGAGCTGGACCCTGCACAAAGATGGTACTGGGACACTTGCCACACAGCATCTTCAGTCTTCTTTAAAAAAACATTTTAATTTAGTTAATTGGTGCTAAGTGTAGGCTTTATCGTGGCTCTTCTAGTAGCAGTTGCAGGTTTAGTTGTGATGTTGCCGTTGTTTTGGTGCTGGTTTTGGCCACCGAGGCACACTGGTGAAAAGAAGCCCATCTGGTCTGCATTGATTCCAGCATCTCCGAACATCTGGAGACAGTGAAATAACACATTTAGGCATTCTCGCTGAATTGGTACTGCAGCTGAAACAGATGAGTTCTGTACACACCCATATATAAGTTATGTCAGTCTATTTATGTTAAATGATCAAAGCCAACAGATGAATGCAGCTTAGATCATCATCTGTACATTGTCCTGTTGTAGAGACTACACAACTGTTGCCAATTTCTCATCTCTGCTGAGATTTCATACAAATGAAAACTCTTGTGTGGAAAGCAAAGTCCTTGCACAAAATAGGGTCTAGCTGCAGATACATCTGGAGACAGCAGCCGGATCCTGTCAAGTTAATTGCGACATGAAGCGGGGCCTGCTTTCAGAGGTGGAGGTCATGCTAATGTTAAAAAAAAACCCTCTTCAGCCTGATGTTAACTACACAAAACCTATCCCTAAATGTAACCATTTTTCATCTAACACACTTAAATCTGGCAGGCATGTTATGCTAAACTCATAATGAATGATGCACCAGAATTGGTCGAAGTATTGGTCTGATTCATAGACTGTATATAAGAAGTGGACGTAATCACTACAAAGTCATCCATTGGCTTGTGGACTGACGTTTTGAAGCCTCGAGTTCGGCATTTTGTCCGTCACTATCTTGGTTATTTGCAACCAGAAGTGACACAAGAGGGTGGAGCTAAGTGCAGCCGAACACAATTTAAGACACTTTTAGATGACCAAAAAGGTTGTAATTGAAGGAACAATAAGTAATATATTTACTGTAATAAATTATCAAATGACCATGATATGTCATCAGAGATTAAGGAAACATGCTGAATTGAAATACTGGCTTCTCCGACAACAATGCTACAGCCAGTATGTTCTCCTTTGAAACTTTCCATCGTGTCTAAAAGGTAACACTCAAATTGCGAAAACTTGTGCTAACTGCTATCAGTCACACCGGAGGAGTGGACAGGCGCCACGGCTCCAATGTTTTGAATTTGTACTGCAGTACCCATTTTAAGACGCTAGCTGTCAGTGCCCCTTTCACACTGTGAAAGGGTTAAAGTTGTAAGACGAAAACACGGACAACTCCCAGACTGGACAACGTTGCGGTAGCGACCTGTCAATCACAAGGTAGCCACGCCCTAAAGCATACCCTGCTTTATGGTCTATTTGACTCTAAATGGGACCATAATTCACTAAATGAACATCATGCTGTATTGAAGAAGACTTGAAACTAGATATTGAGACCATAAACTCATGTTTACAATGTTTACTGAGGTAATAAAGGGTCATTTTCTCATAGACTTCTATACAATCAAATTTCTTTCTGCAACCAGAGGAGTCGCCCCCTGCTGGCTATTAGAAAGAATGCAAGTTTAAGGCACTTAACTTTTCAGACCCAGAAGTTGCCCACTGGTTTGACTACAGTTGCCGACACTGGCCCGGGTCCTGCTAATTGGACTTTATTCTCAGCATAACATCAGCCCACAGCCACAGATCAAAATCTTAGGCAAATCAGCCAACCATATTTGGGGAAGAGCCAGAGTAGATTTGGTCCTCCAGTCAACTTAAACATCTCTAAACTGATACCAAGATCCTAATTATTTTTAACCTTGTACCTATAACTATAGGGCCTATAACTTCTTCAAGGGAACAGTTTAGCATTTTGGGAAATATGCCTATTTGCTTTCTTTCCGAGAGGAAGATGAGAAGATCAATACCACACATCATGTCTGTGTGTCAACTGTGGAGCTGGCATCAGGAGATGATTAACCTAGGTCAGCGTAAAGACTGGAAGCAGGGGGACCCGGCTAGCCTTGCTCTCTCCAAAGTTCAAAAACAGAACTGTAATTTAGAGGGAGTTACATGCTGAAACAATTTCTTGTCAAACAACAGCTGGGTGCAGTCAGAGACTTCCCAGAGACTTGTTGTCAAAGTGAGGCTGCCAGCAGAAATTGCAGATCCGCTGCTCAGAAGTGTTGGGCGGCTGGATAAACTGTTGGTAATCTAAAAATTGTTCCAGCACTTAACTCCCCCTAAAACCACCAAAAGTGTTTTTTTTATATTTCTGTTTGTGTGCAGTTAAAACAAGCGAGATAAAATGTGTTGATGTAAGCTTTAGAGGTGTTGGTAACTGTCAAATAGCAAATCCTCATCTGTTTCAGAAGCTGGAACGAGCAAATGGTGGATATTTTTACTTGTAAAACGACTTAATTGATTACCAGCGTCGGCAATAAATAAATTTGATTTACTAACTGATTGCTTCCCCACTATACATCAGACCGGCCGAACAAGACCATCATCCAGAGTAGGGTCGCATGACCACGCCCCCTTTTGGGGGAAAACAATCCTGTGTCCCTCGTAGACGGTAACAGAGTAAACAGAAGAAATTGAAACATGCCTCCAAACTTCTACTTTACTTTTTTTACAAACCGGTAATAGTAATGTAAAGTAATTGCTGTTTAGTTGGTTGCACCGACAATAAATCCAAAAACGCTGATTGGTTCTTCTGCCACTGAGATTTGAGGCACATACGATATGTGAATATCACTGTCAGTGTGGTCGCTAAAAGAATGGGAGGCTGCTCCAGTGATACAGTCATACATTAACGTTACAGCAGCGTCAGACTGTTGTCTACAACAAAATCTCAGCCAACAGATAAAACTATATGGCTATTAGCATGTTGGTTAATTAGGGAAAACATTTAGCCTAACATGATTCAATCAAATATGTAGAGATGTCTGGATGAGCAATATCCGGCCACTGTGTTGGACGGGGGAAGACTGAAGGGACATGGCGGCGATCAACCTTAATTTATTAAGGTATCACTAATGCTCGGGTTTAGGCAACATCGCAAAATAATTATTAGACATGTGCATAAAACAAACGTTTGGTTAACAAGAGATGAATGCATACGAACTTGTCAAAATTACAATCCAAACACACGTCAAATTGCATTGAAGTCTATGGGATCTTCGGGTTTCTTTCCCCCAAAAGGGGGCGCGGCCTTGACTTTTTGCGAAGTACCCGTATGTGCCGGTCTGATGTATTGATTCTTGTTATACCTAACTAACCTTACCATCTCTCATCTACACCCACTGGATTGCTGAGGCAGCCTTCCTCCTAGCATGACCGTGCCCTGCTGCTCCAGTAGCAACTGTATCTGCAGCCAGACTTTGTTGGAAGAACTCATTATTAAGACTTTTTTCCCACCATAATCCTTGCTGGTTCTGCTTGAAAATTGCTCTGCTGTTGCAGCCTGTCTCGCTGTCAGTCTTCCCTCTGGGATACGCCAACTACTTTCTCGTTTCCTGTTTCCATCCTTGTTGCTACTGCCGCCGGCTTGTTAAAAGGTCAGTGTAGCTGGTGCGTTAATGGTGTGCTCAGCTCTTGCTCATATATTCTCCTCTCTCAGTCGAGCTCTGTGCAGCACGGCTGAGGCTGTAAGAGAAGTGAAGTCATGTCAAATACATAAAGCACTTTTTATGTACTTCTTTTCTTCTCTGAATTCAAACAAGGCAGGGAAACTGATGAAATCAAGACAATACATGTTGAGTGCTTGAGTGTGCGCCAAGGTTATGAATTAGGTTTCCATTCAGTCAATTTTGTGTAAATAGAAACATTTGCAAACAATTGCAGTTCATTGGCACAAAAAAAGAAGAAACGCATCTTGAATCGACCACATTAAAGGTAAAATGAGCTCAGTCCTGATGGTGTGAGTGTGTGTGTTTGTCATCGGAGCCCCGAGGTATCAGGGCATTCCACAGGGACAAATAATGAATGACAGACGAGAGAGGAGAGCTCAGATGCCCCTGGAGCAGAAAAGAAGCTAAGAGTCGCTGTGGTGGGAGCTGAATTACTGATGTAGTATTCCTGATTCTATTAGAGAAAGTATAAAGCCTTCAACATGTTTCTTCCCTGTTCTACCCGAACGAGAAGATGTTGCATGGACAGATTGCCTGATCGTGACTTTTCAGCGAGCACCATCATCAGGTCATAATTCAATCACTTTGGCTTATGAATAAATACCTGCAAAACTAAGAACATCATCAGCCTCGGCTGTACTTTGTTTATTGCTAGTTAGCAAATGTTAGTATTACACAAACCGAGCCCAAAACATTACCTCCTTGGGGGAGGTAACTAGAATAGCACTTGGAGAGTGCAGACCTCCACCAAGGCCAATCTGTTCCAAAATGTAATGGGTTTGTCCTTGGCCAATGCTACACCCTTCCACCAGGTTTCATGAAAATCGGGCCAGTAGATTTTCCGTAACCCTGCAGACAAACAGACAAACAAACCGAACCGAAAACATAACCTTCTTGGCAATCTATGACTTTTTTCCGAGAATTTACGTGACTTTGTGCCAGACACTTGGTTTCATGTTTGTATCTATAATATTGAAGGTATAAGGTACACACAAAAGAGAGATCCCAGAAACTGCAATAACTACAAGGGCACTTGGAGAGCGCAGACCTCCACCAAGGCAATGCCCTATCTCGCAATGTTAACAAAAGTCAAAAATAACTTGTTTATCCGCTCCGTGATTTGGATCCGCCCCAAAATGTAATGGGTTCGTCCTTGGCCCATGCTACACCCTTCCACCAAGTTTCATGAAAAATTGGGCCAGTAGTTTTTCCGTAATCCTGCTGACAAACAGACAAATGAACCAAACCAAAAACATAACCTCCTTGGTGAAGGTAATAATCTTCGACTCCACTGGCATTTATCCAGACCTGCTAAAGAGTGAACTTCTTGTTCCATCTCTGCCTGCATCACTTTTTCTTTGTCAGTTTTTCTGGCAAATCACTACTGAGCTTAAGGTGGATTCTCACCTTCATTTCCATAAAGGTGAATTTTTCATTACCACATCGCCTGCCATACCACAAAGCTTTGGAGGGCAATTAACTCCCATTGGTCCTATGGAATAGGATGGAACGTTTTCTTCACAGAAGTCTTCATAGACAAAATTATGAAAATATTTAAAGAAATTCACCATTGAAAACACTGCCACAAAGTTGGGTCATATTAGTCCTGCATTCCAGTGAGCAGTATTTAATATCCTTCATGATTAGTTTAACATGTGGCAGCGATTCTGTTGTGTTGGTGCAGCCTGGTTTAGCATATGCATATGTTGTTTTTTTTTATTTCTTAGCAGCTCTTTTTAGGTCTGGTACAGTCTTTTTTTTTTCATTTTTCTTTGAAAGCTGATAAATGAAGGTGTTGACTGCCGGATCTCATTTATAGATAACCTTCATTCAACCATTCAACCTACTGTACTGCATTGTGATGGAGATACTTACAAAATGAGATGCAGCCACGACGCTCACAGTGAATTAAAAAAAAAGAATGGTTTCAGTCTCTGCTGTGCAGTAAGTCTGAATTATTTTTAGAGAGGGCGCTAGTTTCAAAAATAACCGCAATGGCAGACACCAATGGCTACCTGACAGAAGACTCAATATTAAAAAACTTTTTGTGTACTAGTGTTTTTGTTAATTGTAGGAAATGGGCACAAAAGATATCTGGTATAGTCAATCAAAGTGATGCTGACAATATTTTGTCCCTGTAGAGCAAAATGTCCCTCACATCACAGCAATGTTTACACATTTTTTTCTAAATCCTTCATACCTTTTTATTTCAGGCCGTTTTGTCGCAGTGGACTCAGCCATGAGCAAAGACCAGGATGATGAGATAGGTGCCAATACCGAGCCACAGAGAGAGATCACAGGAGTCCTGCTGAGTCCGGCTCTGGATCAGGACGAGTGGCGCTGCCTGAGGATTGTCTACCAGATCATCGGGTCGGGAAGACTGGAGGTCCTGCAGCGCATGGAGGGAAAGAGCTTTGACAGGCCACTGTGGAGCAACCAGGAGCCCTCTGACAGCTGGGTCATCTCTACCATGGACCTGCACAACAATACTGAGCCTTACAGGGTAAGATACTTTTTGAAATAGTGTCAAATCTTTGTTTGAAAATTAAAAAGTTAAGTTAAAAAGGCCAAATTAAAATCCAAAGTTCAAATAATGGTCCCTGGAGGTTGTTTATGTTTATTTTATCTCCTAATATGAAAATGTTGGATGAAACAAACATCATACAGAGAATTGAACTATTCTTAGAGCCTTACTAGTGACACTAAAAGCGTAATGTTTGTACTGGGGTAGCACTATAGAGGAAAAGGTCATTCAGTGTCCAAATGTAAAGTGTTCATCCTCTGAGGAGCTTTAATATGCTCATTAAATTTCATGTCTAACCGCCCAGTAGATTTTGATGCCTATACTGTGAAAGTGAAAATATTGGCTTGATGGTGGCGCAACAGCAAAGGTCAGGGGGTCACCAAAAACATTTATTGCATTCACACACCTAACAATAACATTGAAGCACAAAATTTATGATGAGATTACTTATGATGAAAACTACTAAAGTAAAAGTTGAAACTAGGGCTATGGAAGTTAACGTTATAATAACGTAATAATAACGCGTTAACGTAAATTTGTTTTAACGCCACTAATTTCTTTAATGCGTTAATGCAACTTGCAATGTTTAGGTTGTAGCGGGTTTACCAGTTTTAAAGCTAGAGTGAAGATACTGGTATCATATGAAACTAGAAACCTAAGGAATCCATTGGTAACCAACCATGTCGTGCTAGCTTGTTGCGAAGGAGGTTAAATAACGCTCCAAACTTACGCAATCTCTGCAATTCTCCTTTTTCTAAAAGTACAGAGCTTCAAGATACTTCTTCAGTTAAACAAACAGTGGAGGTGTAGAAAACAACATTTCATGCTGTTGTTGACAAGAGGACAGATATAGGTTGATATTACACATGCAGGCCCAAATTGAGGCCAGCATGAAGTGTGTGGAGAAACACACACACACACACACACACACACACACACACACACACCTACACCCACACACATTATCCAAACACTGTGTGGGAGTAGTACAGCACATGTTTATATTA
>CAKALU010061207.1:14426-33100 GCA_916700995.1 Hozukius guyotensis
TAAGATACTTTTCAAAATAGTGTCCAGTCTTTGTTTAAAAATTTAAAAGTTCTGCCTGAAATTTAAAAAAAACAAGAACAAATTAAAATCAAAAGTTCAAATAATGGTCCCTGGAGGTTGCTTATGTTTATTTTATATCCTAATGTGAAAATGTTGGATGAAACAAACATCATACAGACAATTGAACTACTCTTAGAGCCTTACTAGTGGCACTAAAAGCGTAATGTTTGTACTGGGGGTAGCACTATAGAGGAAAGGTCATTCAGTGTCCAAATGCAGTGTTCATCCTCTGAGGAGCTTGAATGTGCTCATTAAATTTCATGCCTATACTGTGAAATTGAAAATATTGGCTTGATGGTGGCGCAACAGAAAAGGTCAGGGGGTCACCAAAAATATGTATTGCATCCATAATATGGGGACCATGAATATCAACAGCAGCATGTAAATTAAAAATTGTTAGGAATCATGCAAAACACACCGAACACACTGACATTGAAGCACAAAATGTATGATGAGATTACTTATGATGAAAACTACTAAAGTAAAAGTTTAAACTAGGGCTATCAAAGTTAACGCTATAATAACGTAACAATAACGTGTTAACGTAAATTCATTTTAACGCCACTAATTTCTTTAACGCAATTTTCGATTTTTAGATTATAGCAGGTTTATCGGTTTTAAATCTAGAGTGAAGATACTGGTATCATATGAAACTTGAAAAAACCTAAGGAATCCATTGGTAACCATGTCGTGCTAGCTTGTTGTGAAGGCGGTTAAATAACGCTCCAAACTTACGCAATCTCTGCAATTCTCCCTTTTCTAAAAGTACAGAGCTTCAAGATACTTCTTCAGTTAAACAAACAGTGGAAGTGTAGAAAACAACATTTCATGCTGTTGTTGACAAGTGGACAGATATAGATTGATATTACACATGCAGGCCCAAATTGAAGCCAGCATGAAGTGTGTGGACACAAACCTACACCCACACACCTACACCCACACACATTATCCAAACACTGTGTGGGAGTAGTACAGCACATGTTTATATTATATGAAGAGGCAGAGCTGAATCTGACAGGGTCGTGACCCACATAATGGTGAGTAAGGTCTGTGCTATGTGTGGGACCCCAAGCACATAAACTATCACACTGACAAAATGTTCAGCTTTTTACTCTAAACTAAAATGACCTTATGCTGCTGTTTTAAAGTCCAAAAGTCAAAATGTATTGAAAAGAGATAGAGGTAATCATTTACAAAATTCACAACATGTTTTTATCTAATGAAATATTCTGCTTCAATCCATATTTGTTGGCATCTAGCCTTTCAAAAACAACATTTTCCCTACGGTCAAAAACCTATTTGCTCTCCCGCTGGCTGCACACAAATGGAGGCACACACTTATATTAACAGCACCACACACACACGCACATGTACAAGCCCTGACCTCATGCATTAACATGTGCGCGCGTCTTCCTGTAAGTCATTTCTTCATCTGGAAGTCATTTTACAGAAAACCTACTGCTCACCAGAGCTTTAACAGTAATTTACATTTCTGTGCGTTTCATGCGTTTCACTTTCTCTGACCTTCCATACATTCGCTGGCCTTCTATGATGTCATTCCCGTCTCGCTCCATATCAAGGTTGCAGGGTATCAACTGAACATGTGTTGTTGATTAGGTTGTCATCGAAGGTAAACCTGGATTGAGCGCTGGGAGCAGCGTGGCCATCTTTGAGATCCACATCAGCCCCGGATACTGCCTGGGTCGGTGACTTCACACATACATCACTCACACATCTTGCTTAAAAAGAAAAAGACAAAAATAATCATGTAATTCCGAATGCATACCATCTGTGCTCTGTTCCTTCAACTCACACACACATGAACATATTGGGTACATTATTAGCCTTTTGCAACCACACCCATAATGGCGGGTCTGTTTCTCATTTGTCTGCCTCTAGAGTGTGATTTTGAGGAGTCTCACCTGTGTGGATACAGTAATCAGTGGAACGCCAACGTGAACTGGTTTGTGGGAGGAGGCGGGGGTCAGCTAACCCACAACAACATACCAAATGACCACACATACAACAACAAGACAGGTGAGTATTATTCATACAAAGGTGTTTTTAGACAATGATTCAGAGCCCTGCTGGTTTCCATTTTGGGGCGAATTGAGCATGTCTATTTAAAGAAAATTCTTATTTTACATAGTTTTGTCTATAATAACTATCAATAACATTTACTCCCCACCTTAAAAGATAAGCCTGGCATTACTCTATATATTTCGTTTTGTCAACAAATCCCGTGAAAAGTCCAGCAATCCATTAGTAAGTCTCTCAGTACTTCTCGACTCCGTCTGTGGCCTAAAACGAAATGTGATGTATAGTTTCATTTTTAAAACTAGGCTCAGTAATTTCCTAAAACAACTGGGCACTGTAGTTTTTTGCAAACATTACTCCAACAGGAGTAAATAGTGTATTTGTTGGGGACTATTTTCAGATGCGGATTAATACACATTTGGTGCTCTAGTGGGTATTTACAGGAGCAGGATGGTGTATGTAGGTTTGAGTCAAAATAAACTACAGTGTGTGTTCGTGGTAATGAAGGAACATGTCACCCAGTGTAACAATGTGGCTCACTGATGTGTTTTTAATAGTTTTTGGACAACAATTGAGCTCTAAATATAAGATATATCAGCCTTTGGGTGCACACACAATATCTGTTAGTAGGGTAATTTCGTTATTGAAACTTCTGAGCTTCCTAAAGAAGAACATAATAGCTCATATTTACATTCAGGTCACTTGATGTACGTGGACTCCATCTACGCCAAGACTTTCAAAGAAGTGGCCAAACTGGTGTCTCCCATGACGACGGTGCCGATGTCCGGCTGCCTGAGTTTTCAGTACCAGCGAAGCGAGGAGAGGGGGAACCTGTTCTCTGTTTTCACCAGAGACCGACTGGGTCAGTACCAGGAGCTGTGGAGGGCGGAGACAGAAAACGAGAACGACTGGAGAGGGACGGCCGAAGAATGGTTACCTGTGCAGGTGGACCTGAAGGCACCGTACTCTGTACAGGTCAGTATGAATATGTCATGTCAGTCTTTTTTGGCCAAAAGGCACCATGTGATGGACGCGGAAGTTGTAGTACCTCGTTTGGCCACTACGAAAATTTGCTACAAAGCCAGGCACTCTTCCTAACAGTGTTAACTTGGGGGGGAACTGGCGGGCGGGTGCTATGCTTCCCTGATGACAGTGTGGGTCGGGACGCCATATGAGCGTAGTGCAGAGCGGTTAGCAGGGCCGGACCGGCTACATAAACAAAGCACAGAGACGCTCGGATTACAACGCACACAGAGGGAGAGGGACTTCATTCTCTACTCAGGTAGACATTACACCTCTATATATTTACATAGCAAATGCTGTTATATTAATTTTCTGAATTTCAAACTTAGCACCTTTAAAATACAAAAATAATAAAAATGCATGCTGGTTTGTTTGTGGTAGTGATACAAGTAAGAGAAAAGCCTCCAGTTAAAATAAAAGTAATATCCAAACGTCATTATTATTGATTAATTAACCTATAAGCAGCATTGGAGGTGGTCTAACTATTCCATATGCAGCTGAAAAATTTAAACTATAAACATGAATGTATACATGTTTGTATTTAAAATGTATTAACTCCTGAAATATAATAGAGTATATATATTTTTTCTTTTTCTTTTTGGCCTTTCTGTGCCTTTGAACGATTAGCTTGTGCAGAATGAATGAAGATTCTTGCTCAAAGTTGTTCATATGTTGTACATAAATTTCCCTCCTGTGTGAGGGTATACATCTGCATGCACATGATGGCGTGCATCTTTGTTTATGAGTGTCTGTCTGCCTCTCCAGGTGGTCTTTGAAGTGTCCTTTAACAGCCCGAGAGGCGGACGCGTTGCAGTTGATGACATTTCCTTTTCTCCAGAGTTTTGCAGCACAGACACTGGTGAGCTGCAGCCACAGTCACTCACTGTTAATTCTAATTTCATAGTCATATTTATGATCTAATGCTTTCTGGATGAACATCTAACATTTCAGGATTTTAAAAGGACTAATAGCTTAAAGCACCTTACAGATAAAACCTTGGAGGTTCACATGTTGTGAGCATAAACATGTCAATCCTCAGGGTGGATCAAAGCTATGTGGCGTGCAGATTTTAATATTTTCTCCGTGCTGTTCAAAATTAATTCATCCTCTGGGGACTATAAATCCATAACAAATGTCACTCTTGCTGATAAATCTTAAATACTAAAATTAGAGCCAGAAAAGTGTTCATAAAACATCAACACGCTGATTCCATGCATTTGTTCCACAGAGCCGACCTTTGACCCCTCCATCGCCAGCTGTAACTTTGAGTCAGGTTTCTGCCACTACACTCAGGACCAGGTGATGTTGTCGTCGTGGAGGAGAGTGTCTGTGAAGCCCAATATATTTAGGAACGGAGACCACACCACAGGGGCAGGTGGGCTTAAACAACTCATAATGGATTTTAGAATATCTCTTATTATACTTAGGCTATGCATCTTCTATAGTAGGCCTACAATACTCCAATAGTATTCCAACTGGAACATTATAGGGTTAAGGTGGTGTGTTTAGTGTTAATAGATAAAGTGCTTTCTTGTGTTACTTAGGGCTTATAGTAGGGGATCATTCAGGTTTTAGGAGTAGTGGCCCAGTCAGGATGCTCCTACATATTATGCAGCAGGATAAAGAGACACATTCTGAATTTCTAAAGTGAATAAAAGATATTAGGAGATATTGGGTTTGGGGGTCCTCCCTCAAGAAAATTTTAAGGATTTTGACTTAAAACTATGCAATTTTACATCATTTTAGGACCATTATTATTACTAGTTAAATGATTATTTTATTATTCACACATATCACAGCCTTCGTCTGAATATTTAATTCTTCTGGAAATGTTTGCCCTAAAAAAGCAGATTCAGAAAACTTTTAAATACAGAGCTTTTTTTAGCTTATTGCTTTGGCACATTTACTCTCTGGTTCAGTAAATGCTTCCACCAGAAGCAGGCGCTTTTATATTTCATATTGCGAATATGTTAGTGATTACAACTTTTACAAGCTATTTGTTGGTGGCTTTGTATCCGGCCAGTTCACACAGCATTAAAAACAAAGAAATCTCTCAGTGATGATGTGGGAAAACTAAGCTGGATTTGAGGCTGCAAAACAATTGAAAACTGTTGAAATTAAGATCAGTAACAGGTGCGAGTAGTGATGGGAACATTCATGGCAAGCAGATCCACAGGAAGAGGCGGTTTTGCAAGAAGATAAAGGCTGTCTTCTCCCTCCAGGATATTTCCTGTTGGCTCATTCCCGGCTGAGCCCACTCTCTGGTTACATTAGCCGCCTTATCGGTCCAACTTTGCCTGGGAACATGAAGTACTGCTTGAGATTCTACTACTCCCTGAGGGGTGAGTGGCACCCGAAAACTCTCCAGACTGAAGGATATTTGCCAGTTTGAGTCTAATGTGTGAATTCTGTGCTGTGATTTTTTTTTTTTTACTGACTCACCAAACAGAAATAACTTTGGCAACTGCAGGTTTCAACCAGACGGACCAGGCTCTCACTGTGTATCTGCAGCAGCAGCAGAGCAGCAGCCAGGAGAAGATCTGGACTCAGGGAGAGAGGTCCAGAGGAGTTTGGATCGCGACGGACGCCACCTTCCAGACATCACAGCCTGCCAAGGTCAGAGGAGAGGAAGTGGAAATATCGCATCAGTCAGAGTAACGGTGGAGAATGAGTGCGAGAAGGAAAGAGGGAAGGAAGGAGGGAAGGAAAGATCAAATCAAAGGATGTAAATAGGAAGAGAAGGGAGTGAGTGAGGGAAGGAGAGTAAATGAATACATTAACGAAGGAAGGAACAAAGGAATAAATAAACAAACAAATTAATGAGTGAATAAATGAATGAATAAAAAAAGAAAGAAAGAAATGAAGGGAGGAACAAATTGAACAATGGAATAAATAAACACATGGATACACAAAGGAAGGAAAGAAGGAGGTGGTAGGAATACAGACAAATAAACAAACAAATGCAAAAAGGAAGGAAGGAAGGAATGGACAAACAAAAATGTACAAAAGAGATGGACAGAGGACAGGACGCACTAAACACAAAGAATAAGGCTGATGGGAATGTCATTAGTTTTGCAGGTATTTGGTCATAAACCAAAGTATTGGACAAGTGAAATCTTTGACCTGATAATAAAATTTAAAGGTACAGTGTGTGGGATTTGGCAGCATCATGTGGTTGCAGATTGCAACCAACTGAGTAACCCTCCGCTCACTCCTCCCTTTCCAAGACTGCGGTAACGTGATCCGCCGAGTGCAAAACCGTGGTTAGAGGCCATCCTTATAATAACACTAATTTAAGAGCAACAGAAGTCAGATGGCGGCTGGCGGTACCACGGTTTTGCACGTTCACGTTATCGCAGTTACATAAGCGTGTCGGAGAACTACGGTGGCCTTCAGGTAACGTAAAAATTATGAAAGGCTCTCTACAACTTCCTGGATGGTCTACAAAAATACGCCATCCCTGGAGCACACGTTATAGGTCACCTGAAATATTATACACTGTACCTTTAAGGGAACACCAAAGTTAATGTGTCCCAAATTTCATGACATTCCATCCAATAGTCTGGACTTAAAAACTGAAATATTAACCTCATGGTGGCGTTAGAGGAGAAGTCAGGGGATCATAGGGATTCATCGTCTGGGAACCACGAATGTGTGTACAAATGTTCGTGGCAATCCATCCAAACTGTTGTTGAGATATTTCAGTACATCAGTGGTGGACCAACCAACTGACACGACAGCTATGCCGCTAAAATGGCTATGAAAAAGGAAATAAACTACTTCGTAACAGTTAATTTAGGAACAATTTAAGGAACAAACAAGCATATAAAAACTGAAATAAACCAAGGGATGGATTAACCATATACAGTAAGAGATGGGGAAAAACAAAGGAAGGAAGCAGGAAATGTAAAGCATGCAGGACAGAAAGACGACTAAACAGGCTAAACAGCTGAAATAACAAATAAAGAAACAAATTACTAAAAGATTCACTTCCTGTTCTGGTGTTTGAGCCTTTAAACTTCTGCTCTGTGAGTTTTTTAATTTCCTAAACAGCCACTGTTAGAGGACACAGTATCATGTGTTCATGTGCATGATAAGAATGAATTCACCCAGATGCCAAAGTGCTCAAAGGCTTCCTCCACTCTGGCCTTTTGTTCTTCACTTGACATATTGAACTGTTTTAAAACCCTCAGCGTTTGATTGATGATGTCTTTTCTTCCGCATGAGTCAGAGCAGAAGAAACCACAACAAAGTGTTTGTGGTTTTGGTTCTATTTAGAGCTGATGGTGTAAATGAGCAGTGCTTGTAATTCCTCTGGGATGGTGGTTTACCTTTGCTGTCCAGGTGGTTTTTGTCAGCACCTGCAGGAGCTTCTGGGACTGCGGCTCCGTGGCGTTGGACGACATCAGCGTGAGCCTCGGAGACTGTGAGCTGACAGCAGGTAAAAACTGCAACAACAACAAAATAAATGAATTTGCATCAACAAACAAACAATGATAGACAATCATGCTGTTTAGCTGATGGTAGTCATGATTTCTGGAGGACATTTTAATCCAGTCTGGGAGTCAAGGCTGTCAAGATATGGAGAGCGTTTCTATTGGCTGTGCTCCGGCTGGTGGGCGGTGCTTGGTATTTCCTCAACTGATCTCAACATGGCTGCCGGGTCACAAGATTTTTCATTTTACAGCTAAACAGTGCACTACAAGATGTTTCTGAAAACATTTGAGGTGAGAAATAGGCATTACAGTAACAGAATATTGATACATATTTGATCAGCGCTGCCTAGTTTGACCGTTTGATCGGAGTTCGCGAGTGATTGACAGCTACTCAGAGACGGCAAGGCTCCAGCTCGGCTCTGATCGGTTGTTTTCCTCCGGTCTGTGAAATCTTGGAGATGTCATTAGTAGCACCAGAGGACACCTGTCTCATGCACTATTGTCAGGATATAGTGACCGTTTCAAAAAAATTACTTTTTTTTAATCATATTTGCTCCATTTGCTGCTACCCACAGCAGCTTTAAGATCAAATTTAGAGTCCAGAGAGATGCAGCTAGTTGATAGTTGTGTTAACTGTCACAATAAAGTCTTACCTAACACGAAGAGTCATTTATGTTCCTGTTGCAGGTTTGCTGTCGTTGTCTCTGCCAGGACACTGTGACTTTGAAGCTGGCCTGTGCGGTTACACTCAGGAAAAGCACAGCGATGATGCCGACTGGGAGCTGAGGAAAGGGCAAACCCCGACCTCGTACACCGGGCCAAGAGGAGACCACACCATGGGAGTCGGTGAGGGTCCCCTGCATCAACTCTCCTTCCAAGTCCACAATACTCTGCCTATAATGCACACAGAAAAAAAGAGATAGAAAAAGTTTAATTTTTCTTCTGTAGCACAAAAAAATACAGACAAACCCGTTGACTTTTGATTGACAGGATACTACCTGCACATGGAGGCGTCGCCCATGCTGCCCGGTCAGAGTGTGCGGCTCCTGTCCCGACCTCTGAGGGGCTCCCGGGGGCCTCAGTGTCTGCGCTTCTACTACCACATGTACGGCTCGGGCACGGGCCAGCTCAGCGTTCACCTCCACAAGGACGGAGAGGACGCGTTGCTGTGGCAACTGAGCGGCGAGCAGAGCATGGCCTGGCTGAGGGCCACACTGGAGTACCAGAGTGACAGCCAGCATCAGGCAAGAGTGCAACTAAACCTCTCCTGACTGTTTTATATTTAAAGCCTGTGCGCTGGACTCGGGTGACCTTGACTGAAAGAAGATCATGGCAGCTGGCTTATACACATTACAGAGCCTTTTTTTAAAGAATAACTTTTCTAGTGGTGCAGCCAATGACTATTGTCACTATTTTTTCAATTTTATTTGGTCTATAAAATGTCAGAAAATTGTGAAAAACTTCTATCACGAGTTCCCAGAGCCAAAGGTCAACAGTCCAAAACCCAAATATATTCAATTTACAATCATATAGAAATACTAATGACTTGATGATTAATTGATTCTCAAAATTGTTGTTGATTAATTTTTAATTGGCTAATTTATTAATCTAAACTCACCATTTTCTATTCCATAACTTCTAAAAATCTAAAAATTTGTTCATGTCAGACCCTATAGCCAGTGTTACAGAGTAATAAGTACATTTACTCAAGTACTATACTTAAGTACAATTTTGAGGTACTTGCACATTATTAGTATTTCCATTTTATGCTATTTTATACTTCTAATCCACCACATCTCAGAGGAAAATTCTGTACTTTATAATTCACTACATTCATCTGGAAGATATAGTCACTAGTTATTTTTCAGATCAGGATTTTAAATTGAAGCTGTCTAATGTGGGTAATACACTTACTATGGATAAGTACCTCATACTGTACAACAACACTTCCAAAAACCCGAACTATCCCTTTAAAAAAACGTATGATAAGCTTAGAAAATACAATGCATTATTAAAAATGACACCAGTGGTTCCCAAACTTTTTGGCCATTTCAAAAGTCCAAAATAAACAGAGACTTTGCAGCAGAACTTCTTTTTTCCTCTCCCATTAATCATCTCACGACCCCTCAGATTTCTCTGGTGACCCTTTGAAGAGGGCTTGACCCCTATGTTGGGAACCACCGGAATAAACTGCCTTACTGCATGTTAAGTAGTTCAAACTAGATCTCGACCAGCTACAACAGTAAAATGCTACTTACACATTGATGCATCAGTATTAACAATCTAACAATAATGTCATATATAATGAGTCACAAGCACTATATTTTTCTGCAGAACAAGTTCTTTTACTTTGATACTTTTAGTTCATTTTATTTAAGTAGGATTTTAAATGCAGGACATTTATGTGCAATGGAATATTATTACTTAAGTTAAGGATCTGCCTATCACTCACAGTGAGAATCTGATTGAGAAAATGTGTTTCAGATTGTGTTCGAGGCAACCAGGGGTTCATCAGTAAGGAGTGACATCGCCATCGATGACATTATCTTGGAGGGTGGACCCTGCCCAGGTGAACAATCTATTTAAGATATTTGTTAAACACATGGCTAAAGATTAAACACTCAAAAATAAATCCACAGGAAATGATCTGTAGCAGCTTCCTGATTTCTTTTTGTTTCCCCTGCAGAAGTGGAGATCAGAGCCACCGTGGGAACCTCCAACGAGATCGAGTAGAAGGCCAGAGGAAATCAGCTGCGTAGGATGCATGAACCCCCCCCCGTTTTATTTGCACATTACAGACTCCTGACACCTGCATGCCAATCTGAACATGTAGGAGTGTGGGTCAACTTTTCATGTAGTTCTGTTTTCATGGAGCAACACATATCAGCTGTGTCATAGTCGGCATTTCTCTCTTCACAGTAGCAACAGAGAGTGTGTTTAACTGTGTTTTTCTTCACATTTATATGCATTAGATTAATGCTCATTGCTCAAATAAAGCTAGAAGGTTATTCACCATTATTTGGGGTTTTCTTTTCACGGGTAACTGTAACTGTAGCATGATCTGCCAATTAATCAGGAAAGACTGATCATTTTGGTATTGTTACCGAAACTCAGGTAGTGAGTCTCCATCTCCATCTCCATCTCCAACATGTCCTTAGTTAGGACCACATAACTAGAGGGACAATGACAGAACATATATTGACATAGATAAGATATATAAAATGTGGATTTGAACTCACCAGTAAACTGCAGTTATCCAGGTAGTTTTAGGACTACAGCATGGGAAGTGACAAATACAATCCCCAACGGGTCAGAGTTGTCCCTGAGAAAGTAAAGCACATTTCTTCTGAACCATTAGATAAGCAGTCAGACACAGAATGGATAACATAAAGTATGATTTCAAGATTACTCAGTGAAGCAAACCTTAACTTTTAGTGTGATAATGCTGCCTACTGGTGGCCAATATCGATATTTTAAAGTTTTTTAAAAAATTGGACAATGACATATTGGCCAAAATTAGTTTGTTCTTGTTTTATAAAACATTTTTAAACCAAGTTTTTTTTCATGACAGTGCACAAATCCCCTTCTGCCTCCACTTTGCTTATGCAGATGTTTTGCACCACCATGCATTTTCTTTAAAGGGGACCTATTATGCTTTTGTGCTTATTTCCTTTCCTTTAGTTTGTTATATAGTTTTTTGTGCATGTAAAAGGACTGCAAAGTTACAAAGCCCAAAGTCTACGCCAAAGCGGAGAGGCAGAGTGCCTTTCACATTTTTATGCCTTTATGCCCCTTCAGGTAGAAGGCCACCGTAGTTTTCCGACACGCTTAGAAAGGGAAGGGTGAACGGAGGGGTATTCAGCTGATTGCAATCTGCAACCACACCACTAGATGCCGCTGAATCCTACGCACTGCTCCTTTAAGTGAAATTTTATGTGAAATATGATGTCTTTATCCATCCCCTATTGAATAATGTGTTATACAGTTATAGCTACGAACAAGCCGTCAGCCCGAAATCATTTATGCATAATATGATTTTGCCTCGCTTTCACTGTCAAATGAAGGCTGATTTATGGCACAAAGGAAGTGCGTCAACCATTGTGCAACCAAAACAGGAAGAGGAATAGCGCTTTTGTTTTCCCAGTAGCTATCGGTAGTAGCTATCCCAAAGAGCCACCAAAAGAGTATCAATGGAAGCTCTTTGCAGTTTCTATTCCCAGCAGCAGAAATGGCAGATGGTGGAACATTTGAAGTAACTGTGGAAAAGAAAATGTTTTGTTAGTAGTTGCTGGGCTCTGAGGAAAACAGAAAGTGATCCGGTTATCTTTGTGGCAGTTGTCTGCTTCCACTTTCTTTGTTGTAATAAATATTTCTACAGTAAAAATGTCAAATAGTAAAGTCAGTTAAATACTGAATGTTTGGAGCAGGAAAAATTCAGAACAAACACAAAAACTAAATGCAGCTGACACAAAGATAAAACCAATATATTCAGATTTATTTAACCACATACATACATATACTGTACAGTTCAATGTAAAAAGAGACTGTTGAATCGGTAAAGTTTCATTTGGTCCAACAGATGGTCGTTACATGATACACGTCCCGTCTTTCAGGTATTTCATGCACTCCATCTGCTGCGTCATTGCCAGAACTTCATGAAATCCTGTGCTGAGTCCAGACATGTGCTGGAAGTACGCCTCCTTCTCCACCTGGACCGACAGATTATTCACCCCGGCGTCTTTCAAAATGGCCGTCACCTACGAATCAGGGGGAACCACACAGACCAATCAGAACGGTCAATAACCCTAATGCAAAATGTTACAGCGATCTGCCCGAGGATTCATCTTCAAGGGAGCATGAATACAAAATGACTCATCAATTATTCTCCAAATAACAAACACAGATCTTGGATCAAGCTGTTGTCAGCTGGTATGATGAAGTTAAGCCCTCAGGTATGGAGTCTGCAGTGAAACAGCAGCATGACTCTTGATTCTACTGTTTGTACCGACCTGCTGTACGATCCTCTGCTCCACCACATCTGCCATGATCTGGAGGTGGATGGTCCCTGCGACCATGTTGGCTGAATGCCTCCAGAAATGAGGGTCTCTGTACGACAACACTCCTTCGATCTTCTCAATCTGAAATAACACCCAGAAAAATTAACACCAGGGCAACTATTTAAACACCTGCTGATGGGGTGATAAATGATCATTTTGGGGGAGTGGCTTTGGAGGGAGGCCTGAAGGGACGGGCTGTCGGTGTTGCCGACTTGGAGACTTTCTCTCTAGATTTAGGGACTTTTGGAGTTAGTGCTGCTAGCTACTTTCATTTGAAAAGGGATGGAAACACTGGCCTCGGTTTTTCAGTTGGAGAATTTATAAAATCTTGCGTTCTCTTGCTAGTTTATCAAGATTACAACCCTATTTTTAAGTGGAATAGAAAACAGATTTGCCCAAACGTCTGCATACTCCCTTATTATACATGGAGTTAGTTTGATGGGCAGTAAAACCACCATCTGTTAAAGAAAACTGCAGTAACTTTGTCCTCATCACATGCGACTCCTCACCTTTTCCAGCGCACTGATCAGGTCCTTTTCATTTTCTTGAGGTATTCGTAGAAGAAGAACCTCGCAGGCGTCCTTCATCAGAGGGATGACGCTGAGAAAAATGAGCGTGGCGATGAAGAGCGAGCAAATAGGGTCAGCGATCAACCAGCCGAACTGACGGATGAGGATGGTGGAAATGATCACGCCGACGCTGCCCAACGTGTCAGCCAGGACATGGAGGAAAACACCTGGAAGGAAAGAAAACACAAGAATTTTATTAGGTTATAACTTCTTTCCACAAAGCGCTTTTAGTTTATCAACAGAAACACACACCTCTCATGTTAGCGTTCATGCCTCCGCCCCCGGAGCCATGAGAGTGCCCGTGTCCGCCGTGCCCATGACTGCTGTGCCCGTGTCCGCTGTGCCCATGCCCTCCGTGAGAGTGGCCGTGACCTCCGTGGCTGTGCTCGCTGTGGGAATGGCCGTGGTGCGATTGGCCGTGGTCATTTGACGAGCAGCTTTTGCCGCCGTGGGCGTGAGCGTGACTGAAAGCGCAGATACCCACCAGGTTAACCAGTAAGCCTCCGACAGACACCGGCTGCGGGAGACAAAAAACAGCACGCAGAGTTCAGACTGATTCGATAAAAGACCATCAATAAGTGATGGCAGAGAGATGTTTCCCCAATATCATCCCAAATATATAATATATATATTAGTTAGGCTGTCAGTCCATTAAAATAGTTAATTGTGAATAATCGCAAATTAATCACACATTTTTATCTGTTAAGAATGTACCTTAAAGGGAGATTTGTCAAGTATTTAATACTCTTATCAACATGGGAGTGGACAAATATGCTGCTTTATGCAATTGTACGTATATATTTATTATTGGAAATCAGTTAACAACACAAAACAATGACAAATATTGTCCAGAAACCCTCACAGGTTCTGCATTTAGCATAAAAAATATGCTCAAATCATAACATGGCAAACTCAAGTCCAACAGGCAACAACAGCTGTCAGTGTAGTCAGTAATTCTAAAATGAAATACTACTTAAGTGTGCAATGTGCATGTAGGAAAATATAAATATCTGGGGTAATCTGTGTATTAGTATTAGCAGATACTTGAAAATGAAATGAAAAGGTAAAGACATGATCAGGACATACCAGGACACAGCAAATAACTGTTGCTAAAGTGGGACAGGTTGGAGCAAAACTGTCCAACTTTAGTAGCCTTACATTAAGTGGTAGATGCAGTTTACTCACAGTCAGCATGTCTGTGTTTATATTAGGGGGATCCAACACACGGGTGACCGACTCAACAAAGACAAAGAAAGCGATGACCATCAGGAACAGGCCATTGATAAATCCAGAAAGTATTTCCACACGACCGTACCTGCAAAAAACAAGAGTCCACTTTAACATCCGACTGAATTTTAAATGCTTTAAATTTTTTTTAATACATACTTAAATACACACATTTAAAAATAAATATAAAATAATTAAAAAATAAATGACAAATGCAAATATAAATAAATTAATACGAAACAAATACATCAATTAATAAAAAGGGAAATTAAACAGAGTAATAAATAAATATGGGATAAAAATGTAAATAAATAAATAAATCCATTAAAACAGAAATATCAATTTATGTCACATTTTATCAATTAATTAATGGCTACATTTATTTAAATATTGTTTTTGCTAAATTTAATATCTACATATCTATTTATTTATTGAGTCATTTATTCATTTATTGCCCTACATACTTTCCACATGTTTTTGTGGACTTTACCCGTAGGAAAAGATCCTTGTAGCTTTCCAGCGAGACATGAGGGCAGCAAACAAGCCCAGGACTAGAGCCGAGCAGTCAAACAGCATGTGGAAGCCGTCAGAGATCAGTCCCAGACTGTTGGTCCAAACGCCATAAAACAGCTCCACGAAGGTGAAAGCCTGAAAAATGCAGAGCAACAAACCTCTAAATAACAAAAGAGAAGTCAAACCCAACTCTACACATCAATTCCAAGTTTGAAAAAGACAGTCATAAATATTTTCTGAGAACAAAAATAAATTTGAAATATTTATTTTATATTATATTTTTCTTTTTATAAATTTGACATCCCTATGTCTCAAAAAACAAAAAACTTATTTTATCATATTTTTTTGTCAGAAATAGTCAAATTTAATTATGCAGAATGAAAAAATATCAGAAGTATCAGTCCATCATATGTTGGAAATACCCTTTCCCACACAACTGTCACTAGATAATGAGATGCAGAGCAAGAGCAGTTTGTAGAGAACATCCCTGCAATAACTGTCTTATTTAATTGTCAATCTCTTTATAAACTCTGAAATATTGACCTGACTTACTAACTTACTTATACTAACCTGACTTTGTTGCTTTTTTTGTAATTTTTTCTGTTCACTCAATTGTATCTCTAATAATATGTCCTGTACTTTCTCGTATTTTTGTATTTTATTTAGAAAACTCTTATTTTGAAATTAGAAATACATACATTTCCCTGTCCTAGGACACATTCACGTACACACTGCTAAAAGAATGTGGCCCAGACCACCTCTGAATGTGTTCTGAGCGATCGGATCTCAATGTGGTCTCAATGCGTCTTGAGTGCGTTCACACCTGTACTTAAAGCTGTCCACTTGTGATCCGATCACTGAGGACGCATGTTAATACCAGGTCTGAACAGGGCCTGAGGCTAGGTACATATCTAAAAAACATGTCTGAGAGATAGGCTGGCCATCCAGTGATTTAAAAACTACTTTCACCTGATGGCCAGTTGTGAGTTTTCTCTTCCTGACACTGTACGTACCAGGTTAAGACACAGGAAGTAGAAGATCTGTCTGGAGTCGTATTCCTCCAGGATCTGTTTGAGGGAATCTTTGATGAACCGTGGGAGGGACTGCGACGTGTGCTGCAGGGCGTCACCCATGAAGTTGTACAGAGGAGTCCCTTCAGGGGAGTAACCCACCAGGGTGCCCTTCTGACCTTTTCTTGACGGAGACGAGAGAATACTGGAGGCTGCAGGGAGAGATGAGGGAGGAGAACAGATACACATTTAACTTAATAATATGGACAGAAAACACCAGGAACTTGTTTAAGCTTTTCAGTGAAAATGGTGAAATACAGAAACATCCATAAGTGCTTTGCCAGTGCTGCTGGGCATGTACACCCAAGAAGTGGGACGATCTGAGGTAGGTTTTAAATGATGACGACTACATGATGATTACAATTTCAACTCAGTTCTATCTGCAGCTGTTACTTACAAATGATGAAGAAGATGGCGCTGACCAGCACTCCTCCAGAGAGCACGTGCTCCGTGCTGACCTCCTGGGGCGGTTTGCTCATGGAGCGAAGCTGGTCGGTCAGCGGGTGAGTCCAGAAGTTGGCTAGAAGCAGGGCGCTGAGGAAGAGGGTGATGGCGCCGTAGCGGGCGCACCTTGGCGCCTCCATCTTCTGGTTGCAGATGGCCTCGACGTAAAACTCCAGGATCATTACAGAGAGGATGATCATCCCGAACGGCAGGATGAGGGCCGACCATGATTCTACTTTACTCTGGAGACGGAGTAAAAAAGCAGTCAGTGAGGAGGTCAAATAAATGACCATCTGAGTGACATAGATGAAGACAAAAATAAAGACTTTACTCATCTGATCGTAAACAGACATAGTTTCAATTCACAGTATGAAGACATGGAACTAAAGAAGATACATATACAGTAGGCTTCTTGTTTATATGGTCATATATGCAGTACAGTCCAAGTAATTTAAGAAATCGTTCTATGTTTGAATAAGGTGGTGAACACAATTACAGAAACAGATAGCAATGTCAATTTAATTATCTAAAGAAAAAGAACAGCTCACTTTGTCTATGTAGTTTTCCAACTTGCATTTCTCCATTTTTTTTTTACATGGTCTGTGGTGCACTTACTTCTGTGGTTGCTGAGAGCACTATGACCCAGGGCAGCAGCACCATAGAAGATACCAGGTTGTCAAGAGCATAGAGGCGTTTCGCACCACCAATTTCTACAGACAGTTTCCTGGAGGCCGTGTGGAAGCCCACCTTCAGGCACAGGGAGGCCACAAGCAGCACTACACCTCCCTGACAGGAAGAACGGGAAGATAGAGGGAGGAAATTAATGCTTTGCTATGCTTCTGTAGACAGCAATAAACATTAAATTTACTGTGTGATACGGCATTTGCTTACTTTGTGATCTGCAACCCCTAAAAATGCAATGGCGGTGTAGAGGAAATGAGTGAGCGCGCTGTCATGATGTCCCTCAGCTGGTTAGAAGACGAGTCAAGGCAAACACAATACAAACAGAGAAATATGATAAACACGAACACATCAGGTCAATAACAGTGAAAACAGCTGTAACTGCTGCCCGTCATGAGGAGCGAAGGATACGGTGCTCCGCCATCTTTGCCATGAGATCGTCATTGTCGAAGAGGAGGAGGCAGATCACAGCGATGATGAAGAGAGCAGCGCCTCTGGTCTGCGCAAAGTCACAGACAAACCAACAGCTTATTACATACTTCTATCACAGTGATAACCTCAGGCAGTATACACAGTCGCTTCATTTGGGGACAGGTTTCTGATTGTTGTGTGAACTTGTGGCCTCCTACCTTGGACGGCCCCCCTCCTGAGCTCGTGAACAGGACACCGAGGAGAGCAATGACCACCACATCACTGTGCTCAAAAAGCAACAATGTCCTGTAAAAGACGAGACCCCGATTTTAATCACGCCACGAGCACAACAGAGTCTGGACCTTTTTCAAAATGTTGTCCCCATTAGTCACTTAGATACAAAAACATGAAACAATAGGGTCCAGGTTGAAAAGAACCAAAGTCACTCTTTAACTGCTATGAAAAACACACTCTTACACACATTTATGTTGATATTTTACCTTAGAGGTCCACAGAGAGTCAGACCGAAGAAGCCCAGGAGGGATATGACACAGCTGAAAACAGCATGCTTTAGTAACTTTATCCACTACAAAGAAAACAGATTTTAAAAAGAAAACAGATGAATCATTATGGCAGGTTGACACTGTGGCTTTACAATGTCTTTAATGAAAAAGATGTCTTTTACTTTTCTACCTAAAATGTCTTATAACACTACAGACAGCAGGACAGCATTCACAGGTGGGTAAAAGATCTAACAAATGTTTACAGTGTGTGCCAACACTGTTATGTCAAATGAAGTAGAAATGGCAGATGAAGCTAAGAGCAACAGGGAAAAATATTTTTCTTAAATGAAGCAAGGAAGAAATCCAACAAACCTGTCTTTTTGAGATGACTTTGCCAGAGGAGAAAGGCTTTTGAAAGAAAAGCAGAATAACTGCGCTCCTGAGAAAGGAGAAGGATCACTGTCAGCATGTTGTCATCAGCCATTAAATACAAAAATCCTAAGTAATAATAATACACAATAACAAGTGCAAGTAATAAGCGTAGGAGTACTTACCCTAATTTTAGTATAAAGATGAACTGGACAATGTGAACAACTTTTAGAATGTCGTAAGATTCAAAGATCCCAAGAGCTTTGAGGACCTT
>CAKALU010061208.1:0-25333 GCA_916700995.1 Hozukius guyotensis
GTGTGTGTCAGTGTCAGAGGTGAGTGTTTAACTTGTTCACAGCTTTCTAATGGAGGTAGTAATTACCTCATGGCACCCTGCCAACACAACTCACCTGTGTGCGCACACACACACACACACACAGCCTCTCTCTCTTCTCCCTTAGTGTCACATTTTGCCAAAACAAAACGAGGACAGATATAATTAACAGTCACTTTAGAGTGAATGTCAGAACAACGACCGTCTTCACTTTGACTTGTTTTATATCGAGACGAGCATTTACTGTCAATTCACGTGTATTTGTTTTGTTGGTAGAGTCAATTTAAACAGTGTTTATTATTACTATTAGTATTATTAGTCCCATAAATAACTGTAGAAACAAACCTTTCCAGGTTGCAGGATACTTTAATATCAGTGTACGCCGTCTGTCAGCAGATAAATAACGAGACATGTCGGCACAGAAAAAGACATGTATTTATGACAAATATACATTTTAAACAGCGTCTCAATGACAGTTTGTTTTTACTATGTAATCACTTTGCTTTGATGACCTAATTTTAAAGGATTCTGATCAAACATGTTGATCATGTTGTATGTTTATTAAGGCTGTCAAAGTTAACGTGATAATGACAGCTGTTGTTGCCTGTTGGGCTGCAGTTTGCCATGTTATAATTTGAGCATATTGTTTTATGCTAAATGCAGTACCTGTGAGGGTTTCTGGACAATATGTGTCATTGTTTTGTGTTGTTAATTTATTTACAATAATTAATATATACATACGTTTGCATAAAGCAGCATATTTGCCCGCTCCCATGTTGATAAGAGTGTTAGATATTTGACAAATCTCCCTTTAAGGTACATTTTGAACAGATGAAAAATGTGTGATTCATTTGCAATTACTCATGATTAACTATAGACAATCAGATGATTATTCACGATTAAATATCTTAATCATTGACACTCCTATGTGTAACATATAAAACAGTAGAGAAAGGTAGATGTGTAGGTAGATGATGTCAAAACATAAAATCAAATACTGTGGAGTAGGATTTGTGGTAAGAAGAAGAAGAAGGATTGATTTCCAATAATAAATATATACATACATTTGCATAAATTAGCATATTTTCCCACTCCCATGTTGATAAGAGTATTAAATACTTGACAAAGCTCCCTTTAAGGTACATTTTGAACTGATAAATAATGTGCGATTAATTCGCAATTAATCGTGATTAAATATTTTAATCCATTTACAGCCTTCCATTAAACATTTATTTTTGATGCAGATTCAATCATCTACAGTAAAGAGTATTTTAAATTGAATTAATTTAGACTTTAAGCATTCTTCTTTTATAGGTATGCATTTCCTCAAAGTGTTTAGTTTATCACAAAGTTAGAAGCTGAGTGAATTTACCCCTGAGCAACCATTCTCAATTACGTTTCGAGGGAAGTTGAAACAAAAAATAAAAAAGCAACAAAACGTCTTGGTTAGGTTTAGTACAATATTAAATATCACCACTAAAATGTCACTTTTATGGTTTGGATTTAATGTGTCACATCTGCTGAACATAAAGTCACAAAATTCCACCAAAAGTAAAACTTTATCTGTCGCCATCATCGAGTCCGAATTTCAATTCATGTTTTACTTTGACTTTGACTTTTGGTTGGAAACGACTCTAAAACTACAGTCAGGATGTCTGAATGTTCAGAGTGAAGAGCAGAATCTATTTGGTTAAATCGACATATAAATGATTTCCTTTCTCTCAGAGCCATTAATCCCTTGAGTCCAGTGTTATTCATGAGTTAGAACATCAGTCTCAGAGCAGCAACGTGATGTTTATTCCGTCAGGTTGGTGAGAGGGTTGTTTCATTATCATCTTATTTCATCAGTCACTTCCTGCTTGCAGCTTCTCGCCCGAGGACAAAACGCCATCTATCAATCTATCTGTCACTCCCTCCATCTGCTCGTCACTCAGCGGCGCTGCGAGATAAGAGCTCTTCATTAGTCAGATAACTCATCTTCCTCCTTTACCTCTGCTCCTCTCCTCCTCTTTAACAAAACGCTCATGTCGTTTCTTTCTACCTCGTGTCTTTTTATCGCACTTGACTTCTTCTTCTCGCTCCGCCATTTTGTTTTTACCCCAAACGCAAATGCTTCTGTCTCTGAATGAAACCAGAACATGTTTTCAAATGTGGAAACGTTTGTGCTCGACGCTCCGACACACACGTATGTGATGTCAATGCGTGCACTAGGTGCTGATGGTGGTGCGTTATGAATATTCATCTGACTAGTAGTTGTGGTGAACAGTCCGATCATCAGCGTCGTCTCAGACCCTGATGGCTGACTTGACTATGACTTGCCCCAAACTGCATGTGATTATCATAAAGTGGGCATGTCTGTAAAGGGGAGACTCGTGGGTATAGAACCCATTTTCATTCACATATCTAGCATATCAGATCTTAAAAAAAGGGAGGATTTCAAAACCAAAGTGGAGGGGTCCTCCCACAGAAAAAGACTGAGTTTCAGAGACTTTGTTTCCTGCATTCTGGTGACCTTAAAACAATGAAAATAACAAAATAATAAGTACTCTGCAACAGCATTTTTATGTAAAACTTTTGATTTTACCTTTAACTCCCAGGAAAGAAAACTGAATAATTCTCCCCTCTGGTGTGAACTCGGCGTGTGAATCTCTGGCATAAACTAATATTCATCCGTTTATATTTATTTTTGCTCCTGCTTGAGTGTTTCTTTCTCTTATTTCTCTCCATTTCTCTCTCCTTCTCTCACTCACCTTTCAGACTCAATGCGACAACGACACCACTGAGCTCTGAAACCTGTTATTTCTAACGGCTTGCGCTGTGCCACGACGGCTTTTTGCTGCATCAAGCAAAGCCCAACTTTGGGCGCTGCACTCTGTGGCAAGCGCAGCTTAAACATGAGCTCAAACTGCGTTGTGTCGTGAGCATAGACTGCTCTCCTCCGCCGGGAAACGACAGTTGGTGTAGCTCTGTTGTCATCTGGGTGGAAACAGTAGGGGTTATACACACTGTTCAGTTCCAGAAACAGGCTGAGATAACGAAAAGGAAAAAAAAAAAGTGAAAATTTGTCATAAATCTGGAGAAATACGGGAGAATTGTGAAACCTGGAGGAAACCGGGAGAGGGCGATGAAAAACGGGAGTCTCCCGGGAAAATTGGGAGAGTTAGCAAGTATGATATGGATCGTGGATGTTAGATGTATTCTTCTGTATGATGGATGGATGAATGGAAGATGTGAAGTGTTTAAATGAGGTGAAGGGTGATGCATGGAGAGCTGATAATATAGACGATGAGGCATGTAGATGGAGAGAGCATTAAAAAGATGAGTGGAGGTATAGATGAGGCGGTGGTGGTGTAAATATAAATATGGAGGAGAGAGAGAGAGAGGACATGATGTGTAAATGAGGTCTAGTATTTAGATGATGATTCTGTCTTCATGTTCTATTCATGTTGAAGTGCGTGTGTGTGTGTGCGTGTGTGTGCATGTGTGTGTGTTTTAGCATACAGCAGATGGGCTGAGTGTCTCTTAAAGGGATATCTGTTATATATCTGTTATTCCTGATATTTCTCAGTTGTTAATAAGTTGGCGGACATTTGATTTTCTGTCTTTGATTCGTCCAAACATTTGTGATCTATTTTCTCTCTTCTATATTAATTTAATGTTTGATCTCTAAATAGATTTTACCTGGAATAGATTTCATTTTGGAAACTGATCAGTTGTTATATAACTTGTTCAGTTTGGAACTTTCTTACACCCAGGAGACCGCTGCGTGTCCCGTGTGAATCTAAAAGTCAGCGTTGACTTATTTTAACTTACTTTTGTTACATAACTACCAAACCACGATCTTCTCCTAAACAGAACCAAGTAGTTTTGTTGCCTAGACGGGTTCTGCATCACAGAGGCCGCTCATGTTGCTGGACATTTGTAGGAGAACGCACAAAAAATAACTACTTGTAAAACATCATACGGACCGTTGTATGAGGATATGTTGCGTGGTTTAAAGTCCCAGACGCACCAAGCCGACATCAAAGAATTAGCAGCAATGAAAGGCAACTGTTGAGTCACCTCACGTCGCCTTTGTCGTGGCAAAAAAGTTGCACTCGAACACACTGCAAAGACGACAGCCGACGGCCAGTTAGCACGTACGTTCTGCGCCTGCGTGAGAGGAAATAACTCTCCACACCAGCAGGTGGCGGTAGTCTGTATTCATCATTCAAAAAGGGAAACAGGAAGACCGAGGACAGCGGATATACATGTTGTTATGATGCGTACATGAAACAAAGCAGCGTTTGCAGACCATTTTCACACCACTCTCACTCACCACTTAGCTTCATTCCAGATGTTCATGTCGATGTGAAAATATCCATGATCGGAATGATCAGATGAGATGAAGATGAAAAATGAGAAGAGCCTTCTCTGTGTGCGTCCTCTTGACTTTACTTGTTTGCTTGCTTTCCTCACTTCCGTTTCTCTTCTCGTGCACTGAGTGGTTTAAGCTGAACAGCCAATCAGAGTGATATCTCTCACAGACGAGCTCCGCCGCCGATTTAACATGCTGAATCAGCTGAAAAACCTCTGAGACAGGCAGACTAGAGCCGACGGTGCGGGACACACCGAAAAAACTAGACCAACAGACGCTCACCGACGGCCCCAAACTGACCGTCGGCTTGGTGTGTGAGGACCTTTAGAGAGACGAACGTTGACTGTCAGTTTAAAACAGGAAACAAACAGCTTATCTCTGTGTTAGAGTCTGTCATGTAATTGTTTCATATCTACTTCCAAAAGTTTTCAGTCAGGATGTTTTCTTCGTGACCACTGAACAGTCAGAGTTTATTTGAGGCGTGATGAAGCTGCTTCATGAAGACTGATGGTGGTGGAACCATCAAATTCTCCTGAGACTTCTGGGATAGGAAACATCAGCAGGCTGAAAGTGGCGAGGAGAATGTGCATTTACATTTGATGCTCCCGTGGAGCCGCTGACATCCAGCTCATCAATAAAGCAGCCGGCCGCAGAGCGTCAACGTGATGAGAGCCATCGCTCCGCTGCTGCTGCTGCTGCTGATGAAAGATTCAGACCTGGACACTGTGTGACTGTTTAAAGAAAACACAGATTAAACCTTTACTGTCCGGGTCAACTGCTCCACATTATAACCGAGTCACTTCTGCTGGTTAATGAAGTCCAAATCAATTCATTGATTCCAAATGGAAAGAAAAGCCAAACCCATCAGTCAGTGTCAGAGTTATTAGTCTCTGTTATTTATCATTTTCACATCAAGAGGATCCTTCATTATTTCAATATTACTATACAGCTTTGTTGAATACTCAATTCTGATTGGTCAACCACAGCGTTTTATGGTCTTTTATTATTATATATGTATTGTATTGATTTCTTAAGTAAGTAACCGTGTAATAAGCGGGATAATGTACAGCTAGCGGTTTAGGAAAATTGTCATGGTTGGGCTTGAAATACGTATATATACGCATATATTTACATATCCATTTCAAAAAACCAAAACAAACAAGCCGGCCGAAACGAAAATGCAGAAAACGGCGGAGGGTCTGCGTGAATACGACCTGCACCCTCACATGTTAAATCCAGCGTGGTAAACCCTACACATACAGCAAAGTATGGAAACACTTTGGGTTTCACACATTGCAGGAAAAGCAGAGCTAGACATCACGGCTAAAGCTGCATGCTAACTCTGTCATGGACAGGAAATGTTATCGTAGTGAGATAAGATGCGGTCAAGCCGGCCGTCGCTCCGATCTCCGTGGTCCAATGGGCCGACGCTACAACTGTAGAGCACCCATATACTGACATTTATGTTAAATGCATTCAAACGGCCCCGATGGAGCTGACCATGGATGTATAAAGAGAATGGAGCTGACGGGAGAGCTAGCGATGACCTTGGAGAAGTTAGAGGAAGTCTACACGTGTGACTACGTCCGGTTTTCAAAATAAGGTGTTTTTTTAAGGATTTTTTTCCCACCCCTTATAATAATAATAACTATATATATTTTTTATTACGCTGGAATTGGAACATATCAGGCACGCGAAAAGCAAGAGTGGCGTTCTCATTGCACAGTTTTGCCTTGTGCATTATTGTGTCATTCATACGCCGTCAGAGTCATACGTGCTGACTCTTGATGTGGTTCCTCCTTCCTGTTTTCTTGTCTTTCATACCGACAGAAAGTTAATCAACACATTCTTATTTTCCTTGCACTTTTTTTGTGTCTGAAAATAAAGAACGCAAAGGATTAAGGCAGAAAGAGATGAGAGTGAAGAGAGAGAGACAATAGAGAGAGAGGAGGGAGGGAGTGATGGGGAAAAGGAGAAAGAGAGAGAGAGAAGCAGAGGGAGGAACAGAATAGGAGAGATTTACAGAAAGAGATAAAGAGACGTAGAGAGAGAGGAGGAGGAGGAGGAGCCCAGCTGTTGTTACAACAGAGAGAGAGCGGCGGTCATCAAGGAGAGAGAGCTGTTGCCACGGGGATTATTACCATGTCGGCATCGGCCAACAGGACCTGAATTGAGGGGAGGTTGTCGGTTTCGGGCAGAGCCTACGAGCAAGGCAGCGGAGGTCATGAAAACCAGGTAGGACAGAGAGAAAAGAGAACTGAAGAGAGGAGCGATGACAGGCTCACTGAAGGAAAAGACAAAGAGAAACGTGGATAAAATGAATCAGAGGGAGAGAGAGGAAGCGAAAGAGGAAAGAGGAGCTGCAGAGGAACAGAAAGAGAGAAGTGATAGTGTTATTCTGCTGAGTTTCAGGATATTTCTGTCGTCTTTGCTCCTTTTTGTCTGATCTTCACGCTGAGAAGAGTAAACGCTCAGTTACAGTAAGTGTCTCTGTCTTCTAACTGATCTCAGGTTCGTTGTGGTCCGCTCAGGTTGTTGAGATTTCACTTTGGAGTTGTTTGGTTTTGATTTATCAAGTGACACAAATAGTCTGGTGTTATTTTAGATTTGTCTTATCGTCAACTAAACCATGTGTAGATCCAAACCACCACGTTCATCCGTCTCTCAACACTTTCTGGCTTCCTGTCTGTGGCTCTCACCTCCAAGCCCACTGCTTCCTACTGAAGACTTTAAAAACACTTCACAAATATTTAGTTTCATTTTTAAATACAGTATAATTTTATTTATTAAGTATTGCTAAATACATCTAGTTTACTATTATATAAGACATGGAAAAGAAGAATACACTCAACATTTGAGAGGCTGGAACCAGCGGGTTTGTAGTTTTATCAAAAGAATTATCACAATGGTCAGCTATAACTGATAATGGAAAAAATGTTCATGTGATATTTTTTCAGCCATGTTGCTGAGAGCTTTTTTTTCCACTGGCAGAGATCGGTTAAATACCCAAAATATAACTTAGATAAATATCATAACTAGTAAATGAAATGCACACAGATGCAACAAAAATACTAAAAATGATAACACATGTCCATCTAACAGGGCAGTATATCTGTGCAACAACAATTTCTTTTTTGTTTAAGGCTACATAACATTTATTATTCAAAAGAATGACTAGCTCCCTCACATACTTTTCTCTGCTTTATTAGTCAACGTTTCGGTCAACAAGGACCTTCATCAGGACTTTAAGAATGTTCTTAATGTCCTGATGAAGGTCCTTGTTGACCGAAACGTTGATTAATAAAGCAGAGAAATGTGTGTGCGGGAGCAAGTCATTTTTTTGAAAAAGTACATATTGGAGAGGATCTACTCCCAGCACCACAAACAATTTTGAGAATGTGCATGTTTTCCTCTCCTTGAAGTACATAACATTTAATGTCATAATGTTCTGATCCCATTTTACTTGTAGTCGAGTTGAAGGTTAAACCTGAAGATATTCTCTTCATATTCAGACTCAAACCAACAGTGAATGTATCTACTAACAAGTAGTGTGTGTGTATCACAGCCAGATATATCTTCTTCCTCTGTGCCATAGAGCTCCATTGTTGACCTTTCGGACATTTTTCAATAATATTTTCAAATATTTTTTGGACATTTTTCACATTTTTTCACATATTTTACTAATAATTATATTATATTATATTATATTATATTTCCCGATATTTAAAAATATCGGGAAAATATGTTACAAATATTCGTGAAGAATGTCCAAAAGATATTTGTGAAAAATGTCTCGAAAATATTAGTGAAACATATTAGTGAAAAATGTCTGAAAAATATGTAAAAATATTTGAAAGATATTTGTAAAAAATGTCCGAAAACTATCTGAAAAAGATGTGAAACATAGTAGTGAAAAATGTCTGAAAATATTATTGGAAAATGTCAGAAAAATATGTGAAAAAAATATTTGAAAAATATTAGTGAAAGATGTCTGAAAATATTGATGAAAAATGTCTGGAAAAATATTTGAAAGATATTAATGAAAAATGTGAAAAACAGTAGTGAAAAAAATGTTTGAAAAATATTGGTGAGAAATGTCTGAAAAATGTTATTGAAAAATGTCCCAAAATATCTGAAAAATATGTGAGAAAATACTTGAAAAATATTCGAAAAACATAAAAAAAATGTCCAGAAAATATGCAAAAAACATCTAAAGAATGTCTGACATTTTTTATTAAAATATATGAAACATCAGTGAGCCTCACTGTGTCACAGGGTGACATGTTCCTTCATCACCATGAACACACACTGTAGTTTATTCTGACTCAATCCCACAAACACCGTCCGGCTGACACTAATACTCACTAGAGCACCACATGTAGAGTAATCTGCCGCTGGAAATAGTCCCAACAAAGTCACCTTTTCCTCCTGTTTGTTTAATAAAAACTACAGTGAGCAGCTGTTTTAGAGAATTACTGATGAAACTATATATTTGTGTTTTAACACTTTGTTAGTTTTGGTCTTTTTATGGGATTTGTTGACAATAAGAAAAATATAGAAAAACACCCGAGTTATGTTCTAAAACTACTGAGTTCTGAACATCTTGTATGTCCTGAATCAGCACTTTGTTTCAGTGCTGCATCGAGAGAACAGAGAAATACAGTTTCCTATTTCTACTTCTCTAATTCATCCTTCTGTGATTTGATATCACGGTGAATGCTGCATAAAACTTTATGTACAGAAAACTGTGAACTGAGGAGCTCCATATTTTTTTGGGAGATACTGTTGTTCTTCCCCAGTCAGATGCTTCAGATGTATATCAGTTTCATCTCTCTGTGTTTAATACACAGAAGCTGTGGTAGTGGTTGTTTGGAGTTTGTCAAGTCAATCAAAGAAATATGTTGATTTCAGAGTTGTAACTTCTGCAAATTCAACGTACAACAACTTCTGCATTAGGAATATGACGTCCCCATTCTTAATCCTGTTAATCCTTTTATTATTTGTTGTCTTGATGTTGCAATGGAACGAACAATTGACTTTTACTTCTTGGCAATATACGTTCTTTGCCCTAGTTTCCCCACCGGACCTGACCGTACACGGTCCAGACATATACTCTGTTGGGCCTTGTTTTAGCCTATACCAGGGGTCAGCAACCTGCAGCTCCGGAACCACATGCAGCTCTTTAGCCCCTCTCCAGTGGCTCCCTGTGGATTTTTAAAAATGTAAACGAAAAACTGTTTTTTGTTTACATTTTTATTTTTATTTATCGTTGTTGTAGGTCTATGGTACGACGGTACGACGGAGTATTAGAGCCACATTGAGGAAAAATGAATAAATCTGAGATTTCGAAAATAAAGTCATAGGTTTACAAGAAAAAAAGTCGTAATATTTATGAGAATGAAGTCAGAAGTTTACGAGAAAAGAGGCGTAATATTATGAGAATAAAGTCATAATATTATAAAGTAGTAATTTTACGTGTTATTTTCTTTTTTTCTCGTAAAGTTATGACTTTTTTCTCGTAATATTACGACTTTTTTTCTCGTAAAGTTATGACTTTATTCTCGTTATATTACGACTTTTTTCTCGTAATATTGATTTTATTCTGGAAATCTCCGATTTTTTTTCTCTCAATGTGGCCCTAATACTCCGTCATACATTTGGACTTGTGCCCTCACTGCATTAGACTTATATACTATATACTTAGATTATAAACTGTGTTACCTTCATCACAATGCTCAAATGTTTTTTGCGGCTCCAGACAGATTTATGACAGATCCTTTGATAGTAAAGGTTGCTGACTCCTGGACTATACTAACACCATTAACAGTGTGCTGAATGATCTGTGATCAGCTCCTGTCTGCAGTGTGCCCATGGATGTACAGACAACTATCACTGGATTACTGTGATACTGAAGAAAACGTGATGATTCTCAGGGGAGTTCTGTATCTGCGCCTCACGTCTCTGTCTCTGGTTAGAACCAGCTGATTTGATCTGAAAGAGAAAGTCAGTGCTGATGCTGACCGAGTGTAAATACCTGCTGACATGTTTATTGATCGAACAGTCAGGAAATATCATATTGATCAATGAGACAAAAGAAATATTGGCAAATGTATTGATCTTTTTGTTTCTGACACACATGATATACTGTATGTCAAGACTGTCGATGATACAGAGTGATAAGCTAATCTCCGTCACCACGGCAACCACTACAGTTTTCATTTTATTGAACCGGCTACTTCTCAGAGTCAAAATGAGCTGACCTCTGACCTTTCACCTCAGCACTGTGACCTCTCACCTCTCAGCACACGGACACATCGCACCTCTCTGCATGTAAAAAACACACTGATGAATATGGAACAGCAGCTCTGAATTATCGCTGCATCTCTTTACTGACATTCGCCACATTTCAGTCGGTCGGCGGCCAGCTGCATCGGCGCCGAGGCCCGCCCACGGCTCATGAATATTAATGAGCAGATAGATGTGATCGAGGAGAGAGGGCACATCAGGATGACAGACGACAGGATTTATGGTCCCGGGGAGTTCGGAGCTCCTGTTCGCAGTTCAGGAGAGCATGACTGCACATTTCGACCCACATGGTATGATAATACGGTGTGATATATCACTCTGTGGCCAAAAGTGTGTTGAAAGCTTAGCATTATGTGAGGTGGTGAGGGTGATGGTGTCTTTTGTGAACGGGGGGGGGGGGGTTTGTCATGTTGAAACAGGAAAGGTTCAAACAAACAGTTGTGTAGGTGGTGAAGGACGGTGTGGTAGGACGATTGGTATCGTACAGTAAAACCACTTAGGATTCCAATTTTGGACTTTACTCACCATAATCACATTTATATGATAAGGGTCACAACAGGCAACCCAGTAGCTCCAGTCTGTCCAGTAAACCTGCTTTATTTTTAATCTGACATAGACACACGAGACACAAAGTAATAAATATACATGTAAATCCTAGTCCCTAAAATTACATTCATTGACTGTATATGAGAAGGGGACGAAGTCTCGAGTTCGGCATTTTGGCCATCGCCATCTTGGTATTTGGCTGTCGCCATCTTGGTTTTTGGCTGACGCCATCTTGGTTTCTGGCTGACGCCATCTTGGTATTTGGCCGTCGCCATCTTGGTTTTTGGCCGTCGCCATCTTGGTTTTTGGCCGTCGCCATCTTGGTTTGTTACTGTGGCAATCTTGGTTTTTGGTCGTCGCCATCTTGGTTTTTGGCCGTCACCATCTTGGTTTCTGGCTGTCGCCATCTTGGCATTTGGCCACCACCATCTTGTTTTTTTGCAGTCGCCATCCTGGTTTTTGGCCGTCGCCATCTTGATTTTTGGCCGTCGCCATCTTGGTTTTTGGTCGTCCCCATCTTGGTTTTTGGCCGTCGCCATCTTGTTTTTTCGTCCGTCACCATCCTGGTTTTTAGCTGTCACCGTCTTGTTATATTCATTTATTTCTTTGCCGTAGAGAGGGAAGTTCGTCCCTGTATTTTCTGTATTTCTACCCTGCACCTTAAAGAAGGTGCTTCATTGAGCTGTGAGTGTGACTACAAACGTAGTTCACTCCACCACGGAGTGGGAGGGTGTAGGGACCGGATTAGAATTGGGCCGTACTGTTAGACACTTGCCAAAAGTATGTTAATACCAAATTTCAAGACTTTCACCAATCAGAACAAATGTGTCATTTTTCCTTATGCTACTGAATATAATCTCTGGGCACAAACGGGTTGAACGTATCTGTTGAGTCACTATTCAAATCAATATTTGAAGGGTAAATTGAGAAGCAGAAGAAATACATTTCGTCTCTAAAGGATGACTCATCCCACATATATATATATATAAGTTATGTTATATATGATGTGTTCCCTATAGGGCTGCCGTCTGTATGTTTACTGGTGGTGGTGTTTACTGCAGACTCGTCAGGCCGAGGTGGGGAGATAACGTTTCTCTGCTCTCAGAAGGAACCTCTGAATATCAAATAAAACAAACTCTCTGGAATCAAGAGCAGCAGCTTCATTTTCAGACGGGATTCCATGAATATCAAATGAAAGAAAGTATCAGGATTCAAAACGGCTGCTTTTATTTGCAGCAGCTTCACATCACAGTAATAAAAAGGTTTTCACCTCCAACCAGTGAACCAAAACCTCTTAAATGTATTAGTTTAACTCAAAGCTCCTCCAGACTGTCAGTGTAGAATTTCACATCAAAAATATTATGAAATACTCCCAAGACTGTCAGAGAAGTATAACAGACATGCATACCTTTAACATGTCGGTGTCATATCTGAATTTATACCAGAATCACTTTTACGTAGGAGTCACTACGGCGATCTTGCTCAGAGACGTGTAAGTTTAATAAACTAGGAAACGCTGTGAAAGAACCAGTTGTTGAGGAGATTCTTCTCAGATCAGATCAGTCTATAAAAACAGTTTTCCCCTCGTGGTGTGACCGTAGCAGAAGAGGTTAATTACAACGGCCCTTAGCTGTAATATAATCACATCACGGTCTGAAGTGAGCTATTGCTTTTATAAAACAGTCATGAAGTATGGCAATATGAAAGTTAAAGACACATTACAATTTAAATAGTTTTTTTATAAATAAATAATAATAATCACAGTTAAAAGGCCCTCCTGTTTGCACATACCAAGGCGGTTGCTATTCAACTTATGCTGCCCCGCCCATTTTTTTCACTTCTGGTTCGAACGTAATTGTTTTTCCGGTTTAGCGCCAGCAGTGCTGTTAAGCATACGATTAAGCAGCTACACTGCTGCGATCGGATGGTTTTACCAGAGACGGTTTTACCAGAGACGGTTTTACCAGAGACGGTTTTACAATACCACATCCATCAGCCATCACTGACTGGGAGGACGATATACATAGAAAATGTCCTGAAATCCCATATGAGGACATTTGTAGTGTCTCATGGTTTAGATGGCTCCGCTATGAGGAGCTACTAAAGTACTGAAGCATCTCAGTGCACCGGCCGGTCAGCATACAAAAGCACGACGTCGTGTCGACAGTGTTTCTGCAAACTCTCACTGCCAGATAGATGCCGGGTGCCGGGTAGACAAAGGTCCGCACTAGAGAGTTGGAATTTATAAAGAGTTTTCAGTGCAGGCCACAACAATGCTCAAACCCAAGCACCTGTTTTACACTAGCTAGCTTGATAGCTAGCTTAGCTAGGCTATCTGTCGCCAAATTGTTGGTCCTTGATTTAATTTAACTTTATTTATTATTATTTTTAGTACCAAATAGGGAATGGAAATCGCGGAGCATTGTGGGATGCGCCACCATTTTTGGAGGGTAACGTACAGAGCGACCGTAGACTATGGGAGTTTTTCTTATTAGTATGCAGCAGAATTTTTCTTGTGCTGCCTGAAACAGTGACGTGGTGATAAATTCCTAAATCACATGAGCTCCACCGTTAATTCAAGTCCACTCTGAAGACAAAAAGGCCTTTATTCTTCAGTCAATCATCCTGTGCTGCAGATATCTTTCATGCTTTTCTTCATGATGAGAAACCACAAACATGTTAAATACTGCTCTGTGTTCAGAGACGGAGAGCCAGACTGAGTGAGAACAATAATCCTGTCTGCTCTCAGGTCAGTTTTTAGGTCAGTTTCATAATGAGACTGTATTACATAACATAAACAGGTGGATTACTGACTGACTGTGTTGGGTCACTGCAGGACAAAACACATGTTGGGCTGAATGGAACCAAACATCTGGACCACTCTGCTGCAGTCCAGATGTTGGGTTCATCACCTGATCCATAAACTGGGTTAAAAAATGCAAATCTGTTTATTCTCAGTCTCACTGTTTCTATCATGTTTAAAAGCATCATTAATAACATTACATCACTTTATCCAATCGCTGTTGTTTTGAGGTTAATTTGTCGGAATTTGACAAATAAAACAAGTACAAATTTTACTTTTTGAATGCATACAGGCTATTAATGGACAGTGCAAATGTACATGTTACATAAATGAACTTCATCTAAATTCATAGTATGACATAGTGTACGACAGTTCAGTTAAAATGTTGTTAAAGAGTAGATCTTTTTTCAAGGTACATTAAACTAGTATGTAGTGTGCGTAATGTTTGGTGTAGTGTTTGGCGTAGTGTATGACATAGTGTACGTAGTGTGCGTCGAAGTGTACTTAGTGTTCAGCATAGTGTACATAATGTTCAGCATAGTGTACGTAATGTTCAGCGTAGTGTACATAGTGTTCAGCGTAGTGTTCAGCATAGTGTACATAGTGTTCAGCATAGTGTACGTAATGTTCAGCGTAGTGTACATAGTGTACAGCATAGGTAGTGTTCAGCATAGTGTACATAGTGTACAGCATAGTGTACATAATGTTCAGCATAGTGTACGTAATGTTCAGCGTAGTGTACATAATGTTCAGCATAGTGTACGTAGTGTTCAGCACAGTGTACATAGTGTTCAGCATAGTGTACGTAATGTTCAGCGTAGTGTACATAATGTTCAGCATAGTGTACGTAGTGTTCAGCACAGTGTACATAATGTTCAGCATAGTGTACGTAGTGTTCAGTGTAGTGTACATAGTGTTCAGCGTAGTGTTCAGCGTAGTGTACATAGTGTTCAGCATAGTGTACGTAGTGTACTGATGTCTGGTGCCAATTCTCCCTGACCAATCAGTGGTCTGCAGTGCACCTTCTAGTATCGGCTGTGCTTGGAACCTCGACCGAGGTGGTACCAAAAAAGTACCAGGTACCAGGTTCTATCCACAACTTTTGCTTATGGAAAACCAAAAGGAGAGAGTTGAGTTGAGTAGAGCCGTTCCGTTCTGTTCCGTACCACGCAGTTTAACTTCATGTTGTGCAGGAGAACAGAAGTCCAGTGAAAGAACGAGGCTCATGTGTCTTTCTCTCAGCAGGTTGTGTGTAATCTCAGTCTGATCACAGCTGGAGCCTCCAGACCACTTTAACATGAGAGCCCCACCACCAAGCACACACTGTACACACGCTGTACTCACACTGTACACACAACTCACTGTGTGTGTGAGTGTGTTCAGAAAGATCACTGAGCCTCCTCTGTTTTGATTACTGGATAATTTGCATGACGCACCCCGCTGTGAGCTCACACACATTCCTGCTGTGCTTTGTGTCAGTGTGACTTATAGGATTGCAGCGTTTTATTATCAGAGAAACAAAAGACTGGAGCTAATAACTGCTGTGTGTGTGCGTGTGTGTGTGTGTGCGTGTGTGTGTGTGTGTGTGGGTGTGTGTGTGTGGTACAGAGACACACTGATCTCAGCCTCCCCTCACGTCATTATTTGAACCGAAAATCCTGCTGTGTTTTTATTTTCTCTCTCCCTCTATCTCAGACGTGTTAATCAATATTCTCGCCCTCACACAGAAGATAAACACAGAGCGTCACGTACTGCGCTGACATTTCACCCAAACACTGCTGCAATAATAATAATATCATGTTTGCTTCAATAGCAGCAGGACTACGAGTCCAGAAAGAGCAAAATATCTGGACAACTGCTGGTCAGATTTCTATCATATTTGCTGCCTTTCTCCAGCATCACCATCAAAGTCTGTCTCCTAAAAATTAATATACAACTCATTTGCAAAAGCACAAAGTGATTTTTATCAACATAAGGAGGAAAAGTGATAGTTAACATATGTGTAAGCTTTTCAGTGGCCTTGCAAAATGTTTATATTACTGAATTAATTGGATTTTGGAGGTTTAAAGACACTTATGAATCATTTATATTCACAACAGTTCAATTGAAACGTTGCTAAAGAATAGATCTTTTTTCAAGGTACGGGAAACTCAAAATGGTGAATTTGTATCTTAATATGAGATAATTATGTCATGATGAAATGAAATGTCATCTGTAGCTGTAAATTGCTCTTATGTTGTTTCTTTATCCAAATTTTGGGGTAGTGTACATAGTGTACGGCGTAGTGTACGTAGCGTACGAGAAAACACAGAGCGTCACGTACTGCGCTGACATTTCACCCAAACACTGCTGCAATATTAATAATGTCATGTTTGCTTCAATAGTAGCAGGACTATGAGTCCAGAAAGAGCAAAATATCTGGACAACTGCTGGTCAGATTTCTATCATATTTGCTGCCTTTCTCCAGCATCACCCTCAAAGTCTGTGTCCTAAAAATTTCGTTAATATACAACTCATTTGCAACAGCAAAATTGTGGGGACAGTGGATACAGTTCTGTTTATACTAAGCTGGACTTCTGTGGATTCATACTTGTTCACGTGTGCAGTTGGTGCACCTATAGGTCTACACGGTCATAAGTTTTGGGAGAGAAAGACGTTTGTGCCAACGCTTATGAATATCGGCAAAAGATTGACATGACGCAGACCCTCATGGTCCTTTGTGACTAATTGGATGTGGAAACTACAATTTAAGTGTTATCGTCCTATTTCAGTCACTGAGGGTGTATTTAGTAGTTTCACAAGATGGCAGTAGCTACATTTGAGATGACAAAGCAAGTCGCAGGAACACCTGCAAATATTTCACAATAAAAGCCTTTTTAGGAAATGTAGAAATTCTGTCCACTTTTCAAACAGGATGTGAAGTCAACGAGCCACTTTGTCTGAAGAGATTTAAAGCTTGACTGTTAGTTCACAGGTTTAATTCCCACTGCTGCTGAACCATGCTGTCTGTTTGTTTGTTTTCCAGAAGTTGAGTCTCCACAGCTGATTGGTTGACCTTTTGGGGAGGTCAGGGGTCGAAGGCCATGGCGGGCCGACTCCTCCTCTTCCTGTTCATCTCGGTGACTCTCAGTCACGCTCATTTCCCGTCCGGCCAGCGTCTGAAGCCCCGCCTCCAGAGAGACCGCCGCAACATCCGGCCGAACATCATCCTCATCCTGACCGACGACCAGGACCAGGAGCTGGGTGACTATTATTAGTCTATTACGTTAAAGTACCGTTTACATGTAAATGCCGCAGTAATAATGTTCCAGTAATAATAATGACAGGAACCAGTCTAACAAATACTTTTACTTTTGATAGTTTGAGTACATTTAGCTGAAAACACTTTTACGTAAGTGTAAGTCTGAATGTAGGACTTTAACTTGTAATTGAGTATTTCTGTAGCGTGGTATCACTACTTTTACTCAAGTAAATGATTTGAATTCTTCTTTAAGCTCTGGCTTTTGGTTTTGGAAAGGTGATAAATAAAAGACTTGGTCCTCATACAGTACATATAGTATTACCAGTACGTGTTGTACAGAGTTTATAATGTAGTAATAACAGTGTCTCTCTCTCTCTCTCTCTCTCTCTCTCTCTCTTTCTCTGTAGGGTCGATGCAGGCGATGAATAAGACTCGCCGCATCATGGAGGAGGGCGGGACTTCTTTCTCCAATGCCTTTGTGACCACGCCCATGTGCTGTCCGTCACGTTCGAGCATGCTCACTGGGAAGTAAGTCCCTGCAGACAGACGGACGGACAGACAGACAGATACAGGCTGCGTTCCAAATCGCCTTGAACTTTGACCTCATATATCCGATATACTGTAGTAAACGCACTAACAGACCTCCATCTATAACTGTTCTACTGACTTATTTTCTTATTTACTGAAAGGCTTTAAAGGGACATCCAACTGATTTGACACCTCAAGTGACTTTGACTGATTGAGAACTTTTTAAAATGTGTAAACAACGACATATATGAACTTTAAATGGATTGTTTTTGATTTAATTAAACATATGCAACGCCCACTGTTGACATCAACATGAAGCCACTAAATATACTGAACATTCTCTTCCTCTCTGTTTCTGCAGGTACGTCCACAACCACAACACCTACACCAACAACGAGAACTGCTCCTCGATGTCATGGCAACGGCAGCATGAGCAGCGGACCTTCGGGGTCTACCTCAACAACACTGGATACCGGACAGGTAGAGACACACACACACACCCATACACACACACCCACAAGCTAAGGCTTTTATTACTGCTCTGTGATTCTGACTCCGTGTGTGTGTGTGTGTGTGTGTGTGTGTGTGTGTGTGTGTGTGTGTGTGTGTGTGTGTCCTCCCTCCAGCCTTCTTCGGAAAGTATCTGAACGAGTACAACGGCTCGTACATCCCCCCTGGGTGGAGGGAGTGGCTCGGTTTGGTGAAGAACAGCCGCTTCTACAACTACACACTGAGCCGCAACGGAGTCCGAGAGAAACATGGAGCACAGTACCCACAGGCAGGGACACACACAATACAAAATACACAATACACACACAAGAGTACAAACTACTGTGTACTGCAGTCAGTTAGTGGACATAATGGTTAATAGTTTCACTTCACACTAAATTAAATATTAACAATGTAGAAAATTTAGAAATGTGATGGTGCACGTTACAAAGGAATATCTGCTTCAGTTGCTTTTTGTTTTAAACAACTTAAACTTTTTTTTCTTTAATCTTTACATCATAAAATCTTCCACACTGCAGCTAAAAAGACATAAAGAAATACAAAGCATAAAATAATGTTCCAAGTTGTTATCCTGCAATCTTTCAAATATACCGTGTGTCATAAAATATGTCTTTAAAGGGGCTCTATGTAAGAATCAGAAATTGTTTGTTAACAGTGATACCTGTGGCCGCTAAGGCAACGACAAGTCAAGTCAGCGCCCTGTTGCTCGCGCTTGTGCTCGCAATATTGACACTCACGAGACTGAACGTGCTTAACAGGCATCATGTTGCTTAACGTTAGCAACATTAGTCAGCTAAAACCACAGTATCACTATTTATTACACGGCTGTGTTGAATACTCGATTCTGATTGGTCAATCACGGCGTTCTGCGGTCTGTAATTTCTCTATAACAGATCGTTGCTATGTATAACAGACCGTTGCTATGGGCCCAGCTCTGATGTCGTACTCTGGAGGACCGTTCTTGTGTCAAAATATTGATTTCTTCAGTGAGTAGCCGTGTAATAAGCGGGATAATGTGGTCATTGTTGTGAAAGAATCCCCTTCAGGGCGATGAGAGACCGCTCCGCTTCGGTTTGGATGGTTGTCGCCAAAAACGTTCCAAAAGTGAAGGTTAAAGGAAAAAGAGCGAAGAAAGAAAACATGAAGTCTGGTAAGAATCGTAATAATAAAGATGATTAATAACATGTTTGTGTTTCTGTGTGTCGCCAGGATTACCTGACCGACCTGATCACGGCCGAGTCCATCAGGTACTTCCGTTCCTCGAAGCGAGTTTATCCTCACCGCCCGGTGATGATGGTTCTGAGCCACGCGGCGCCGCACGGACCCGAAGACTCGGCACCGCAGTACAGCACCGCCTTCCCCAACGCATCGCAGCACATGTAGGCACACACACACACACACACACACACAGACTAAGTCACTGTAATCCAGCTGCAGAACAGAGCAGATAAATCCTCCCTGATATCTGAGTGCGTTAATGAACACATCCATTTCATCTCTTTAGAAGAAGTTACTGATTTCTCATTTGTATCTCGCTTTATGACAACGTGACTTCGGAGTTAAAGTCCACCTACAATGAGCTGACGGTCAGACAGACGTTTTCATGCAGCAGATATAAACAGCTGCATGAGGAGACGGCAGCTGGACTCCTGCTGTCGGAACATTTAAATCCCATTTAAAGCTCACCAGGCTTTTAGTTAACACAGAAACGCTGCAGGAACAGACTGAGGTCCCTTTCCTCTGAGAGGAATAATAAACCTCTGATACACCGTCCTCATCGACTTTTGACTCTTGTACAGAAACACTTACACTGACAACAATTATTATTATACGTTTAAAATCAGGAAAAAAAAAGTCGAGTATCAGCTGGAAACTTCCAGATTCAAACTTTAAACAGGACAGGAAGTGATTTTACTCTCAGCACATCTTTTCATAAGAAAAAGAAGCAGCTGTGTGTTTCATTGCTTTTTGAAGTCATGATGTGGTTTATGATGCTGTCCTGGCCTGTTGGTCAGTCCCAGCCTAATGGTGTGTTCACACCAAGAGCAAAGCAAACTTTTCAGCGTTGAGATTCTCCTCCTGTCATCACTGACTGTTGAAACAAATACTGTTGCAGCTACGATAGTACATCATATTCACTGTATATGAATACAGCTCGCCGCCGGGTGATGTTATGAACCCAGACACAACGGCGTTTGTTTCTTCCATGGTTGATGGTGGAAATGGAGGAAATAAAGAAAAGTTGTTGGTATGTAGCAGCGGCAGGAGTCGGACCTATAGTCGGACGGATAGTATACATGCATGTCTGTGTGGGAACAATAACAGGACAGGGAAGGTTTATTATAGCTCGTTACAAAAAGGAAGTCTTTACATAATGTATAAGAGGCATTAAATAAGGATGCAGTACAAGACATTTACAAACAAATAAAACATTAACACAACACGCTAGCAGCTCCATGAGGCTGTAAAACTTGTTACACTGGAAACAAACCTGCTGGATGGATGAAAACTCTTTACTGTCTCTATTGTATGGATCTTTACCTCTGGAGGGGAAATGAGGATGGCACCAGAGGAAAGATCAGATTTATCATAATTCATCCTCTGAGGTCTATGAATATCCAGGACACTTGATTGCAACAACTTTGATTTAAAACTGGTTTTAAAGCCACGTGCAATGATCCCCTCATCCTGTTGGGAAAATAAATGTCTGCAGAAAAAGTTAATAAAAAAATGATTTTTTTAAATATGTTTTATTATGAAAAATGTTTTTTTAAACATTTTTTTCGATTTACTTTTTAGAAATTTATTTTCCCAACAGGATGAAGGGATCATTGCACGTGGCTTTAAAAACATGTCATACCAGCTTGTCGTGAAGGAGGCTAAATAACGCTCCAAACTTAGGCAAAACCCTTCAAAGGGGGTTCGACACATGGGGGGGGGGAATCAACAGCACAAGCAGCCTGTTTACATGTTTACATGTTCTGACTTCACATCACACTGAGTGAAGTCTTCCAGCCTGATGGGATGTTTGTTGTGAGTGAAGCAGATGTTTCCAGCTGTCCAGTCAAGAGGAAGCTGAGCTGAAATGTTTAAGGTTATTTCTGTCCCAAAGAGGACATTTAATTATGTAGCTGAGGAGAAGGGAGGAGAGAGGAGAGAGGAGGAGAGAGGAGAGGAGAGGAGGGAGGGGAGAGAGAGGAGGAAAGAGGAGAGGAGAGGAGAGAGAGGAGAGGAGAGGAGAGAGGGGGGAGAGAGAGAGAGGAAGAGGGAGGAGGAGAGGAGAAGAGAGGAGAGTAAATGAGTTGGCTGATGGGACTCATTCATTATCCACACAGAACACACTGTAGGAACATCCTCTACTAACACAATGAGGGTGTGTGTGTGTGTGTGTGTGTGTGTAATTAATGAACAGGAGCATCTGCTGTCATTACTCCACACACAGCTGGATGTGTCCTGTATTCTCCAAACACCACTATAATGAGACACACACACACACTTATAACACCCTGCAGGTATTTGTAACATTGAGGTTCACCCAGCGCTCCACGTTCACAGTTATCCAGCAAACAAGATGAACCTGAATGTTTGTCCCTCCTCCTCCCCAGTACTCCCAGTTACAACTACGCGCCCAACCAGGACAAGCACTGGATCATGCGTTACACGGGCCCCATGAAGCCCATCCACATGGAGTTCACCAACATGCTGCAGAGGAAACGGCTGCAGACGCTGCTGTCTGTGGACGACAGCGTGGAGAAGGTAGATAACACACACACTCACACACACAGGTACAGCTGCAGAGCACCTGTTCCTGCTCACACCTGCAGACTGTCAGCTACAGGCTGCTTCCTCAGGTCTGCTGCAAAGTTACATAAAAAGAAAACCTAACACTCGAGCCAGACTGGGCACGTTAGCAGCACGTGCCGGCTGAACTGCTGCGTATCTCACATGTGTGGCGTCCACACCAGCAGCGTTGCTGCCAGCTCTTTCTTTCTACATAGAGTTTTCCTGTCATAATGGCCATTTCATTTCATTATAAATGTCATTCATATTTATTTTAGACAGAAAAAGGTCAAGAAACGTGTGGTAAATTTGTAAATAATAGTAATAATCCACAATTAACAGCTGGTACTTTATTCATTCATGGAGCCGTACAAGCCACTGCATGTTCTACAACACTGTCTATGTCAAATATTTCAGCATAAAAGCCTTGTGTTAACAAATGAAGGAATTCTGTCCACAGAAAAAAATGCTCGATGGCTTTTATTTTGAAAGGAAAGCAGGAAGTGTTGATTTAAATATAAATCTTTACTATTTTTCATGTCCGTGACATATTCTACAGATGTCTAGACATTGAAACTGTAGTAATGTTGCTGATATGATGTCAATATACAGTCAAAAAATCATTTCCACTGTCTGTTGTCGCTGTGAACCGCGAGGCTCGCGGTAAAGTTAGGCGAGACCTCGAATCTCTAGAAGAGATGCAGCCGAGCCGCGCTGCTCACGCTGGCTGTGTGGCTGCTCTAACCTGTTAACATGGACGCCGAAATAAAAAACAACAGGTTCCGCAGCCGCCAAACGCTGCTGACGTTCCCTTTGTGGACAGGTTGTTAAACCATATCTAACAAAGTGTCTCCTGTCTCTCCCTCTGTCTGTCTGTCTGTCTGTCTCAGCTGTATAACATGCTCGTGGAGACCGGCGAGTTGGAAAACACCTACATCATCTACACATCTGATCACGGGTACCACATCGGACAGTTTGGCCTCGTCAAAGGTAAAAAAACATCAGGAGAATCCTCCGAACGGTAACTCTGACAGTCACAAGACTTAACAAGAAATTAAAATGCTGAAAGTGTTTTATGGAGGTCGACCGATTAATCGTTTTGGCCAATTAATCGTCTCCGAAAGGATGTTTTACAAACTATTGTTATTGGTGGTGCTGAGCTCCGATAGTGGCCGATGGCTGTGCCCCGTCCGCCGGTAACGAGGAGAAGTACATCAACGTTCGGCAAAGAAGCTACTTATACACATTGAGTCAATTTTGAGAAATATCTGTGTGCATGTGATTAACTTCTGATCATAATCTAAACAGTGAAACGTCCCTCGTACTTCGAGATCGGGAGAGAGAGGGAGCCCTGGCACTCAGTGTGCTCCAGCCATAAATTTTAGCATGACAGACTTTAAATTACAAGTCGGATAAACCTTTCGCTAAACCTTTCTCCCCACATAAGTTATCTCTTAAATATATGACAACACACTATCTTTGTTCACGATACAAGACGGAGTAAAAGAAAAAGGAGGAAAAGCTGTTACTTTAACTCACTTACCAATTTGGCGTTCTCTCGTCCAAATAATCCAGCCACGTAACCGTCCATTCATGAAATGAAATGGCACACTTTAGGATCCTCCTTACCCCGGGAATATGCACCAAAATTAACGCTTTGTAAGAGTGGCATTTAACAATGTAACGGGACGGACAACTAAAGCAATCCTGGCCCGTCATACACCACAGAACGGCGCATCGGCCAATGTAAATAAATACAACATATTCCAACAATGTAATCCATGAAATCCCATTTCAGGATGTTCGCTTACTAATGATTAAATTCAGAGTGACACAAACTGATTCAGTAAAAATGTAGCCGACAGAAGACAAACACGTCATAAACTCCGACAGAAGTCTTTCAAAAAAATAATTGGCTATTGGCTTTTTTCTGCAGGTAAATCCATGCCGTACGAGTTTGACATCAGAGTCCCGTTCTTCATTAGAGGACCCAACGTGGAGCAAGGCAGCATGTAAATACACACACACACACACACACCCAAGTTTGATATGAACCATTATAACTATTGAACCATACATATTTCATTGATTACTTTTTATTTGTGCTGTGGTTTGTAATAACTAATTAGTAAAGGGATAACATGTCTGCAGCGTGTGTCTGAGATTTCTGCCCTCTAGTGGCCAAACTTTCTTTTAATGCAGTGACTAATGGGGACAACAATTTCTGAAACTGGTCCAATATTCATAGTTGTCAGTCAGGTGACTGGCACAGAGCCTGGAGGGCAAAACACCATTCCAACATGGTGGCTAACACTGGGGACTCCATAGAGCTACGGCACAAGCCTGTCAAATCTTCATTTTTTACAACCCGCACGTATGTAGATCGCCTCTCAAAGGAGGAAAAACAAAGATATATACTGTATATACAAACTGCAAGTCTTTGGCACGTGTGACCCATAAACAGGACCCGCTGTACTATTATTTATAACTCCTTGATCATAACAAAATATAATAACTTTCACCACTGCTCATTTTAGAAAGGCCGCCGCAAGAAAACAAAGAAAATGTTTACGTAATGTGTTTGAATTGGTTTCACATAAGCGTCGCTTAAGCGCTATCTAAAAGATTTTCAATGTCATGGCTGAATATTTAGATGATTTCCATAATGTAGATGAGGTCTTGAACTTCGTATTTATTTGAGCCAGAGTATACGGATATTCAGATTAAACAACCAGACTTCTCCTTGAGCGGGACTTGAACACAATAACAAACGGACCGGATCAAGAGAAAGGTGAGAAAAAGGTTTTATTTCTCTGTAGGGTCTTTTCTATAATGTTGTCGGACACTTATAATAACAATCTGAGCCTGTCTGCGGCAAAAAAAAAGCACTGTTAGTGGATGCTGTTCACTGCCATCAAAGCCTGTTTAGTGGCTGCAGCGTTCTCCCTCAATACCGGACCAGTTTCAGAGACTGTTGTCCCCATTAGTCACTTAGACACAGAAACATGGAAAACAGGATCCAGGTTGAAAAATACTGAAGTTTCCTTTTAAGGATACAAATGGGTAGAAGTGAAAATAAGTCTGTGGATCAGAAAAGCAGCGGAATAATCAGACACACTTTTAAGTCTGTGTAGTGTGTGTGTGTAGTGTGTGTGTGTGTGTGTGTGTGTTGTTCTGGTAAAGTAGATTAACAGAGTCAGAGCTGGTCCACGAGGTGATCATGAGTTCAGACAGAGAGCAGCGT
>CAKALU010061209.1:6516-18045 GCA_916700995.1 Hozukius guyotensis
CGATCAGAGCTACAATTAACGATTACTTTCACTGTCGATTAATCGATTAGTGGTTTGGTTTATAAAATGGTGAAAAATGTCGATCAGTGTTTCCCAAAGCCCGAAATGACGTCCTCAAATGTCTCAAAGATATTCAGTTTACTGTCACAGAGGAGTAAAGAAACCAGAAAATATTCCCATTGAAGAAGCTGCAATCAGAGAATTTAGACTTTTCTCTCGCACTGATTATCAAAATAGTTGGCGATTAATTGAATAGTTTACAGATAATTGTTGCGGCTCTAGCATCGATTTATTTTGCATCAATCCAGCCAATATTTGGTGAGATATTTCACTGAAAAACCACCAACGTCAACCTCACGGTGGTGCTAGAGGAAAAATCAGAGGATCATCAATGTCAATGAGTGTCTGAATGGTATTTTCCATCCAGTAAAATGTGCAGAAGGTTCACTGGATAAGACGACTTCGACGTACCGGAGGCGCTAAATGAAACGTCAGACGTTTACCAAAGTTATAACATGTCATCCTCTGGTCATTATGAATGTCTCTGGGACATTTCTTCTGTCCGATAGTTGTTGAGATATTTCAGTCTGGACCAAAGTGACACCGCCGACACCGCCTCCCCTTATAGAGCCTAAAAACCAATCAAAACTTGAAAGATTAACCACTAAAACAAGCTGGTCTTTGCATCCAAACCAGTAGTTTATGTGATGAGAGGTCTGTTTTCAAAAACATGTATTACAGTATTGAAAAAAACCTGTAATTCAGGTTTTCTTTTTTTGCCTCCAGAAATGTTTTTGCTGTGTTTATGTACTTTATTCTATTAAGAACATGTTTGATTGCAGTAGAAAATGCAGTAGAGTTTGGTCAATATATTCATGTACTTTACTCTAACGATATCTCTGAAACAATCAAACCCAGACTATAAAAAGTAGAAAAGTTTAAAGTGTTTTAGATTGAGCACAGCAGTGTGTAACTGGTTCAAACATAATAGGATCCTAGGAACCATGTGTGTGCCATACTCGAACAAAATTAGGTTTATATATGATCAAAATATCAAGAATGATCTCAGCAGGTTCACTTATATTTTGACTTTCTCTAACAGATGCAATACAAACGATTGACCAGCAGATGTCAATATTTAGACAGTTTCAAAAGCTTCAAATCAGTGAACCTAGGAAACGTATTTACTCACATGAAACAACAAGAAGTGGGGTTGTATGTATAGTCCTGTGTTCTACGAGGTAAAATTACTGTTTTTGTGAATGGAGTCTGGTGGCATTGAAGAGACCGATATAACGGCTTCCATTTCCCCGTCGGAAAGGGGTGAAAGGCTGCAAAATATTCAAACCGAAGCTGTTATATCGCTGTCTTCAAAACCACCACACTCCATTCACAAAAACAGTAATTTTACCTTTCAGAACACGAGAGTTGCTGGTCTACTGCTGCATCGATCGGTTAGTGTGTTTGTGTTATTGTGTGACTTTTGGTGAATCCGAACTAACCGTTTAAAACACCAAAGTCACACAATCTCACAAACAAACCAACCGATCGAGGCAGCTATAGACCAGCAACTCCTGTGTTCTACGAGGTAAAAGTCTGGTGGCATTGAAGAGACCGATATCACGGCTTCCATTTCCCCGTCGGAAAGGGCTGTCTGACGGCGAGGTAAAGCAGTGAAAATATTCTAACAGAAGCCGTTATATCGTTGTCTTCGAAGCCACCAGACTCCATTCACAAAAACAGTAATTTTACCTCCCAGAACACGAGAGTTGCTGGTCTACCGCTGCATCGATCGGTTAGTGTGTTTGTGTTATTTTGTCACTTGCTTGTGAAACCGTGGTACCGCCAGTCGCCGTCTGACCTCCTTTGCTCCTAAAGTAGCGCTATTATGGTATGGATGGTCTCTGAGCGAGGCCAATGGCGTTACCACGGTTTTAGTACTCACTGAGTCAAGTACTCAGTTGGTTGCAATCTGCAACCACACCACTAAATACCACCAAATCCTACATACTGTACCTTTTAAAAATATATTTATTTGTGTATCTTTCCTGTTTTTTTTATCTTGTTCTTTGTCTTTTCATCCTTAATCAGCGTTCAAGCCTTTATTGAACAAAATATCAAGAATGATTTCAGCAGGTTCACTTATATTTGGACTCTTTCTGTAACAGACGCAATACAAAGAATTGACCAGCAGATGTCACTATGTAGACTGTTTCAAATGCTTCAGTGAACCTCTGAAATGTATTTACTCCCATGACACAACAGGAGACAGTTGAGTCAGAGTTTCTATTGAAGTTTTCAGGGATTTTTTTTAGTGGAATATAAACCCCTGTATGATGTCATAAAGTTAATTTAAGAGTCAGAAATCAAATGTTTGAAAAGAGCTTGGCTGAAGAGTGACGCCTATGTCACTCACCTGTTCCTTTTAGCTTTCCCTTAGGGTTTTATAATTACTATGATTTTATAGTATTTTTTAGTTGCTTTTAACTTACATCAAGAAGTCATTTGTCTATAAATGTATTCGTCCTATTTTGACGCTTTCTTGTGTAAATTGTCTTAGCGTTGTATTGTGATTGTTGTGAAGCACCTTGAGATTTTGCTGTATTTCAAAGGATTGCTATATAAATTAAATTCATTATTATTATTATGTTACATCTAATCCTTATTCAAACAGCTTTTAACGGACTATATTCCACAGTGCAGCAGGTCCTAAATACAAAATCTAGTCAATGGAATGTTAAGTGCTTACTCAGGTTTAGGTGTTTGTTCAGGAAGGGATTCGCTGGATGGCGTCATACAACAAGCCAAGTAAAGGAATGAGGAAGTACCTGTTTCATCAGCTATGAATAGTACACGTTACGCACACAAATACTACAAATAGTCATCAATAATTAAACTTCCATGCAAATTAATTATAATGTATTGTTATAGATAAAGATAAAACTTTATTAATCCCTTGGTGAAATTCACAAGCTACCCAGAATATATATATATACATATATATACTGTATATATATATGTATATATATATATATGTATATATATATACATATATATATACACTGATCATCCATAACATTATGACCACTGACAGGTACAGTGAATAACATGGATTATCTCGTTACAATGGCACAGCTGCGTTTCTGCTGCGTTTCTGCTGCTGTCAGCTTTCTTTCTACATAGAGTTTGCCTTTCATAATGGCCATTTCATTTCATTATAAATGTCATTTATATTTATTTTAAACAGGGAAAGGTTAAGAAATGTGTGGTAATTTGTAAATAATAGTAATAATCCACAATCAAAACCCCGTACATTTTTCATTCATGGAGCTCTGCAAGTCACTGCATGTTCTACAACGCTGTCCTGCACATATTTCAGAATAAAAGCCTTGTGTTAACAAATAAAGGAATTCTGTCCACAGAAAAAAAAAAAAAATGCTTGAGGGCTTTTATTTTGAAATGAAAGCAGGAAGTGTTGATTTAAAAATAAATCTTTACTTTTTTTCTACAGATATAGACATGTAAACTGTAGTAATGTAGCTGATATGATGTCATATACAGTAAATAGATCACCTTCACTGTCTGTGACATATTCTACAGATGTCTAGACCTCTAGACCTTCTTCCTCACTCCACATGCTCTCCTGTTCTTCGACATTTCCCAGACTTATAAATGTACCACACTGCAACAACACCAGAGGCACCCAGACAAAACACACTCAGGAAAAACAAAATTCCAAGAGCAGTCCAATAAGCAGAGCATTCTTCTGAAGTCAGGTGCATATAGATGGTAGCACGTTTTCTTCCATATGGGTTAGATGCTTCACACTGGTAGTGACCACTCAGGTCAGAGGTCATGCTCAGAAACTGTAGCGTTGCACCCTCTGCGCTGACACCAGACTGAGGCCACGACTGGTCGGGTCTGCTCCAGGTGAAATCTGCTGGTGGGTTGGCTTCCGTCACACATTCAAATGAGCCTTCAGATCTCTGAATGATGTTCACTTCAACGGGTGGGAAGTAGACCTGTATGGTGAAGGGATGGCGGAATTCATTCTGGCACTCGCACATACATACATTCTCCTTTTACATACATTCTCCTTTCACATACATACATTCTCCTTTCACATACATACATTCTCCTTTCACACACATATATTCTCCGTTCACATACATACATACATACATTCTTTTTTCACATACATACATTCTCCTTAGTTATCTGGCATTTCTGTATTTTACTTTAGTACTTTAGTACTTTACTTTAAGTACTCACAATTTCTCCAGGCTTTTACTTTACCATTTTGTGGATGATGAGGAATTTTGAGAATGAGTCTACAGCTACATGCTCGTGACTCTGCGAGGCTTTTCTGTCTGATCCAGACTGTTGCAAAATACGACCCCATAGGTTATTTAATACTGAATCTTATTACGACCCGTGTTTAAGTTAGGATGTGACCTCTAGTGGCCTCTAGGCCTATAGGTCAGGTTTTCATCTACATATATGTTAAGCAATGAAAGTGAGTTACGCTGTTTAATGTTGAGTTTCGTAGAGCAGGATCTTTTGGAGTTTCCAGTTCCAACAGAGCAGGTGTATGTTCCAGCATCAGTTATTTCAACTGGTGAGATTTTCACTGCAAGTTTCCCTTCAGTTGGTTTCCAGCTGCTGTCTTCAGAAGCTCTGCCTTTGAAATGTTTTGCCTGATCAGTAGGAGAAAAGTTTCTACTTTTGTAAACCAGGACATGGTCATTGTTGTTGAACATCCATACAATACTTTGGTCCTCCACATCACATTGAGACTCGAGGTGACAGTCCAAAGTGACGGCCTCTCCGACTGCTGCGTCATGGCTCTCTGGGCAAAATAACTGAATATTTTCTGTAACGAGAAACAAGATAAAGCCTTTATCTAGTAATGTAAAACTCAAACAGGGTTGACATGTCTTTTAAGAAGTGGAAATACACCTTTTCAAGTTGATATGGGGAAGTTGTTAGCAAACATGTGTCTATACAGTAGATCGGCTATGAAACAACAGTAGCTTTATTTGGAGTCATGTTTGTTTCCACCTGATGAATGCAAATCTAATATTCACAATGTTTTGCATTGCCGTAGATTTGGGAATGGATTAGATCACAGTGTTACTGGTAAGATCAGGTCAGGTATGTGTGTTTCCTTTTATAACAGTTTCATAAAGAGAAGAGTGAAAGAGCGAGATATGGTGGATGGTTCACTATCGGGCCCAAAGTGTGTCAGGGGCCCCCTGGCCTTCATCTAAAATGTCACTCGAAGAGACACATACCAACCATGAAAAGACAACAAAGAGTCACAAAAAAGCAACATAGACACAAAAAGACCACAGAGATAAAAAAAAAAAAAAAAACGATTACAAAGAGATACAAAAAGACCATAAAACGACTATAAATAAACAAAAAAACGACTACAAAGAAATACAAGAAGAATAAAAAGTGACACAAAACGACTACAAAGAGATACAAAAAGTCTACAAAGAGACAAAACGACTACAAAGAGACACAAAAACGACCACAAAGAGACACAATATGACTACAAAGAGACACAAAACGACTACAAAGAGACAAAAAGACCACAAAGAGATACAACAAGACTACAAAGACTCACAAAAAGTCTACAATGAAACAAAAAAACTACTACAAAGAGATACAAAAAAGCAACAGAGACACAAAAAGACCACAGAGATAAAAAAAAAAAAAAACGACTACAAAGAGAAAAAAAATGACTACAAAGAGATGCCAAAAGACCACAAAACGACTACAAATGAACAAAAAAACAAAAAAACGACTACAAAGAAATACAAGACTAAAAAGTGATACAAAACGACTACAAAGAGATATAAAAAGACTACAAAGAGATATAAAAAGACTACAAAGAGACACAAAATGACTACAAAGAAATACAAAAAGACGACAAAGAGATACAAAAAGACCACAAAACGACTACAAATAGACAAAAAACGACTGAACTATGAACTATCTGTATACTTATAGTATAGTTACAAAATAAGACTTAAATGTAAACTAGTTGTGTACTCAATGTTTACTATTCTTACACTTAAAGCACACTTAAAAGTATTATTTTATAAACTAAAAAGTGGGCCAATTTAGTCCCAAGTGTTAAAGTAGTACGCTTATAAGTATACTACTAGTACACTGATATAAGTATACATACTACATAAAGTAAATTTGGGATTATACTTGAACGTTATTTAAGTATACATTATAAAATAAACTTGAAGTACTTTTCCGTAAGACATTTCATGACGATCGATATTGTCATAATGATGAGATCATGATCTTGATCTGAAAAGCGTTAAATTTTTTTTCTTTTCTTCGAGTTCTAAATAAGATAAAACACAAATTAAGAGGTTAAGTTTAACAAATCTAATAATAAAATGCTGCTTAATTGTTACAGAAAGACAGAAACACAGTCTCATGCTTAAATATTGTTTCTAAAACGGTAAAAAACCTGATGAATTAAATAGATATAAACATTTGGTGTTATGTCTCCAACGTGATTTTAACCTCAAACAACGTTAGGGGAAAATATCCGTAAAAAAACAAAAGATGGAAGGTTGTTTTTATTGTATACTCTTTTGTATTACAACTAATAACTAGAATGGCACTCAGAGAGCGCAGACCTCCGCCAACGCTTGACTTTAAAAACAGATCACAGCTCACAGCTGGCGGTACCGTGAGGTGGTCAGCTTATTATTAACACGGTTGTTTCCGTGTAACATTTCGGCGGATGCCTCTCTCATTCAGCAGCCTTGTCATGTCTGTATAACGTTACACTACGTTGTCTCTCATCCCGTCATCTACCGCTTTGTTCTTTCTCACTGCGGACGGACAGCAGCTCCCGCACCTCGATGTCTCACCACATGTCCACAGACGTGGCATAAGGAAAAAGGCGTGGTCATGCATCATCAACGCGTCATCAGTTACACTGCGCATGTGTTATACCCTGAGGTCTTAATACTCAGGCTGATCAGAATTCTTAAAAAAATTCCTAAATCCGGATCATGATCCGGATCGCTACCAAACTCTAATGGATTGTTCATTGTGCCACACCCCACCCCTCCAAAACATTTCATTTAAATCCGTCACGGACTTTTGGGGTAATCCTGACAGCAGAAGGACAGACAGACAAACAAACAAACCAACAAACAAACTAACAAACCAACACCGGTGAAAACAATACCTCCTTCCAAGGCCTTGGAAGGAGGCCTTTTCTTTATTACTTATTTATTACTTTATAATCCCCTTCCAAGGTGGCCTTGGAGACCATGGGAGAGTTGCACTTGGGCCCGTATTACTGTTATCTCCAACTCAGGACTGATTACTCCTTCCCTCTTTCATGTGTGAATCAGTAAAGTTGTGATTGTTTATGGATCGTTATAACATGGACATTATTTATATGAACGAATAGACCAATAGTTTGCTCGGGAATACTAAACAATAGGGAAATATATGTTTTATATGGCAAGTTAATATTTGAGCATTGTCAGAGTATTCGTACAGTCAAATCAAAAGCAAAAGTAAGCAGAGTAATCACCCAAATCAAAACCATTATATTGGTGTACATTTTGATATAATTTAAAATTAGTACCTTTGGCCGCGTTGATCAGAAGAAAAAGAATCAGTCCAGTGAGTCCAATCAGTCCGGTCGACGTAGACAATCTGTTTTTTTTAAAGACTGAAAACATGTTAAATATCGTGTTGAACATTTAGGAAATTAAAAAATTGTCTGCATCATTGTGAAGCTTTCACTTTTGTCCTTACGTGGGCTGTATGGTGAAAAGCTCTCTCTAACTAAAGGTATGCTTGGCAGTCAGAGGAAGACAGGCAGACTGCCCGACAGGTAAACAGGTATGCCAAGGTAACAGGTGTGGCGGTATGGACTGGCTTCTTTGTTTTTTTAACCCTATCCTAGCAACCACAAACAAACATTTTTCTTAATATTTGCAGTGCAGTGCTTGATAAATATGTACACAGTGTTTTTACCCAGCTTAGCATAAATAATAATTACTAAATAATAAGCATTGCATAGATCCAAACAACACTTTTCATTTTATTTTTGCATTTCAAACTTCTGGAATATATTGTGATATGAAGTCAATACATTAAATCCAAACCCAGTACCACTCTGAAATCTCCAGGATGTGTCCTAATCAAACCAAAAAATATATATATAGTGCAGATATCACAGTCATTAAGGAAATGGTAGACATATCAGCACTCTAATGCCAAGTTTTCTCAGACAAATCTTGATTTCCTAATGTGGGACACTGAAAAGTCTGTTAAAAGGCCTAAAAATCACCTTAATTAATGTAGGAAACTGCTGTTTTTCAAACCTCCCAGTAGATGGCAGTCCTAACCTGAACAGTGTGGGCCTCTTCCCCTTGTGTTACACTTGAATTGTAAATGATTGATTGAAGTTATTCTTTTATTACTCAGCTCATAATTTCTTCTCTCTCTCTCTTTTAAAGGTCTCGTATTGTAAAAAAGTGAGATCTTCTTGTCTTTGTTATTATAAAGCAGGTTTTAAGTGCTACATATGTAAATACAGTGAAAGTATGGAAACGCTAAATCCACGGAGAAATACAAACAACCTGTATTCAGAAACTGTTGCCTTTGAAGCAAGCTGTCGGGATTCCTGTAATTTTTGTGATGTCACAACTGTACAATATTTAGACCATTTCACAGTTTTTAAAAATCTAAATGTGTCCCAGTTTACTTCCGGTTTCAGTGTCTGTGAGTGACATCAGCTGACAGGACGCCCGATTTGACTGTTATCAGGCCATTAAATAGGCGTTAACAGTCGCTATAAGCACCATAGATGTGGGTCAGTAGGGACCTACTACACCTACTGCATAGTAAAACTGAAAGTGAAACTTTAAAGCAACACGTTCTAACATGTTGTAAAACTGAATGAAACGTCACGTTTTGAACACAAACAAATATACTTCTTTATGTTTAGGCAACAAAAACTACAACTTCTTTAGCTTTAGGCAACAAAACTACAACTTATTTAGGTTTAGGCAACAAAACTACAATGTCTTTAGGTTTAGACAACAAAACTACAACTTATTTAGGTTTAGGCAACAAAAACTACAACTTCTTTAGGTTAAGGCAACAAAATTACAACTTCTTTAGGTTTAGGCAACAAAACTACAACTTCTTTAGGTTTAGACAACAAAGCTACAACTTCTTTAGGTTAAGGCAACAAAAATACAAATTCTTTAGGTTTAGGCAACAAAACTACAAGTTCTTTAGGTTAAGGCAACAAAAATACAACTTCTTTAGGTTTAGGCAACAAAACTACAACTTCTTTAGGTTTAGGCTAAAACACTACAAATTCTTTAGGTTTAGGTAAAAAACTACAACTTCTTTAGGTTTAGGCAATAAGACTACAACTTCTTTAGGTTTAGGCAACAAAACTACAACTTCTTTAGGTTTAGGCAATAAGACTACAACTTCTTTAGGTTTAGGCAATAAAACTACAACTTATTTAGGTTTAGGCAACAAAACTACAACTTCTTCACGTTTAGACAACAAAACCACAACTTCTTTAAGTTTAGTCAACAAAACTACAACTTCTTTAGGTTTAGGCAACAAAACTACAAGTTCTTTAGGTTAAGGCAACACAACTACAACTTCTTTAGGTTTAGGCAACAAAACTACAACTTCTTTAGGTTTAGGCAACACAACTACAACTTCTTTAGGTTTAGGTAAAAAAACTACAACTTCTTTAGATTAAGGCAACAAAACTGCAACTTCTTTAGGTTTAGGTAAAAAAACTACAACTTCTTTAGATTAAGGCAACACAAACACAACTTCTTTAGGTTTAGGCAACAAAGAAAACGTGAAATTTAGGGAAAAACATTGTGTTTTGGGTTAAAATAACTATGAACACAAAGACAAGTGCAGTGTAAACATAAATGTATTCACAGTCGGATTATAACATCATCATCTATTTCTACCTATCTTCTCTTCTGTCTTAAAGACATGTTTATTGATGATTGATTGAGTTTATTAATATTAACTATTGAAGTGTAGGTTAAGTATAGTAAAGATGGATGTACATTACCCAGAGAAAAAAACAGAAGTGTGGACACCCGAAAGACCAGAACAAGAAGTGAAACAATAAGTAAAACAAACAATGTGGCCTGCCACGTGATTGTGTGTTGGTGTGTTGTTGTGTAAATTAAAATTTGCTGTAGAGACATCCATTTTGAAAACTGTGTGTTCAAAACAAACAAAACTATTTGCTGGTGCATTTATGGATGAGATACTATAGATAGACTACTAGATATATACATGAGATAAATTAGTTTCCATTCTGAGTTAGTTTGAGTCTTTTATCATTTATGTGGCTGCTTCACATCCTGTTTCCCAGAAATGTGAACACGGCCTCTCTTGTGGCTGGTGGCAGGTTTGATTCAGTGGTTTTCGGTGAGAGAGAATGAACCTAAATGATCATGAGATTTCGATAGATAGATAGATAGATAGATAGATAGATAGATAAATAGATAGATAGATAGATAGATAGATAGATAGAAACTTTATTGATCACGAGGGAAATTCAAGTTTCCAGCATCACAGTTCCATTGTGCAAAACATGTTAGTAAACGTGCAGTAAAACAGTTAGTAGTACAAAGCACAAAAAAAATATAAAAGCACGAAAAAGACGTGAACAACATCGGAGCAGTTGGAAAGGCTGCCGTTCACTCTCATGTCAACGTGTCTGAAACAGATTAGAAGTCTTTTAGCAGCAATTGGGGTTTATTTGGATAAATACAGTAAAATAGCAAAATAAGTAAGTACATTTACTCAAGTACTGTACTTCAGTACAATGTTGAGGTACTTGTATTTTACTTGAGTATTTCTATTTCGTGCTACATCATACTCCACTACATCTCAGAGGCAAATATTATATATATATATAAGTAGTCTAATAAGTTGTCTAATGCAGGACTTTTGATCATAACAGAGTATTTCTACACTGTGGTACTATATCGAAGTACTCTTTGATAAAATAATGTTTTAGTAAATGAATAAATGCTGACATTTAGGTTGTTATCGTCATCATGATTTCCTGTGTTGGGTCAGGATGTGGTCAACTACCATGTAAAAGCTGACAGAGGAAGAGCGATAGCGAGAGCGAGATCGACACAGGATGGAGGTCACATCACTCTGCCTAATTCTCTGTAAGTAATTTGACTTTTTTTAAATAATTTACCTTAATTTAACTTACTTACTAACCTTACAAAGCCAGACATTGTGTCCTGCTCACGAGGTATTGTGAACATGGTAAAGCAGTTTTAGTAAGATGTGCAAATCCTCATATTTGAAGATGCTAAATGTATGTTGCCAAAAAAAAAAAGCCCTTTGTTTAAACTCTACTAGACTGGCCTGATTTGAGGCGAGCTGTGATGTGTTGTCTGAAGTCACTTTGACTCTTGTTTTAACATTAAAACAAGCTATCAGACACAGAGAAAC
>CAKALU010061210.1:0-77294 GCA_916700995.1 Hozukius guyotensis
CACACACACACACACATCCAAACACTCACCGCCTCCGAGTCTTCAAATCCATGCAGGTACAAATTGTCATACATGGAGGTTTGATATTCCAACGAGCGCCTCTAGAAGAATGAGGGGGAAAAGATGAGAGTGGAGGCGAAGGAGGAAGGAGGGGGCACCACAGAGAGAAAAAAAAAGGATGGATGGGGGGATGACGACAATCCCTTCTCTCCACAGCAGAGGAGAATAATTTTTTTTTTTTCCAAAATCTCTCCTCCCGTTGGATCACGCCTGGTCCTCCGGAGGCCCGTCGCTTGATGGATGCAGCTTCTCCCTGGTCTCACAGCGCTGCTGGCTGGCTCACATTATAGGATGGAGAGGCTCTCCCTGGAGGTAGCCCAATCCTGGCATTTCATTTCATCAGGCTTTCACACACACACACACACACCCACACAGACACACACATATACATATACACAACGAGCAGCAAGAGGCGGCAGCAGCAGCAGCGGCAGCAGCAGCAGCAGAGCAGTGGATCCTTCCTCAATATCCAAGCCTGATGACAGAGCCAATGTGCACGGAGCGGATTGGCTGGCTGGCTGTCCACTCAGCTTGGATGAGCGCTCTCCTTTTTAGTGCGGGGAGGTTAGTGGGAATCGGGGGAGGGGGATGGAGGTGTAAAAGAGGGGAGCAGCATCCTCCATTTCCCTGATAAAGCTCATCCTCACTCTTATTTATTCTCTAGAAAGAGCAAATACATTCAATCTGGTTCTGATAACACAAGGAGGTCTAATGAATTTATGCACTGGATCCATGTATTTAAAGAAATGTTGAATTATTTCCACTTGAGAATCAAATTTCTATACTACTAAAGTAAAAATTTAAAAAAGACAGACATCACATGCTTTCGTCTCCATACATGTACACATGTATTTATATTTTAGGGATATTTAGTGTAAGTAAATGGGACACTTTGGTCCAGGGCCGTAGCCAGAATTTTTAGAAATACTGAGACTAAATTCCTCCCAGTGCATCCAACCTAAATGTTTTATTATTTGGATATTTCATTTACAGTTAATTTATTCTGGTGGATAAATACTGAATCCTTCATAGTGCTGGGTATCAAACCTCGATACTTTAATTTAACACTGACTATATTTTGTTAAATTAATAAAAAATGTTTAAATTTCCAAAAATAGCGTATGGTAGAGGCACAAATATTGAAACCTAGCCCTAGTTCTTTATCAATTTATAGCAGTTAAATTTAAGTATGGGATCAGTCTGTAAAATAACCAACATGTGGCCACCAAGGTGACGTTCAAATTGCTTTTTTAAATTCAGACCAACAGTCCAAAACTCGGAGACATTCAATTTACAATAATAACAAATAGAGACAAGCAGTTAATTTTCCCATTTGAGAAGGAATCAGTGAATGTTTGGCATTTTTGTTTGGTAAGTGACTTAAATAAGTAATTGATTGACAATCTATTTCATCTTTACATTTCTTACATCCAAATGAACGAGATGTTAAATCTTATGTTGCATTCACATGGAATCAGGCAGACGGCAAACCGGATATCATTTTAATGGACGAGAGCAGGACGGTAAAATTAGAAGAGGCCAGCAGAGAATACGGGCAACGGGAAACAAAATACGGTGGACGAAATATTTTAATTTTTTTCCGTACTCCATGATGGGATTTACAACCGGATGTTACGTAGCTCCCTCACACAAGGAGAAAGTTGTTTAAGTTTGTAAAAGAATATTAAGAGAAAGCTGCGTTTTATAGATGCATGCATTATTATGATAATTACATAAAATAGTAGACACAAAATAATTGTATTTAATATATTTTATTCCATCACCAAGTACCGACATGTCGTCATGCTTGTTTCATTTAGCCTGTTTGTTTGTTTGTCCCGTGCCGTCCAGAAGGTGTTATCCGTCTGCCGTCTACAGTCTGCCTATTCCATGTGAATGCAGCATTTTCATAATCTGTCACAGCGTAAGATCTCAAATAGCTAGTTTGTTGTTTCTGAATGTATGATTTTGGACGACTAAAACGGAATATAATGTATACATTACACTGTATACATTACGCAATACATTGTACAGTAATTTTGCCTGTATATCACTTACTCTGGTTAAAACGTTTAACTTTCTGCATTAGAAATCAAAGGGACAGCTTGTGTTAGGGGTCAGGAATACTCCTGCTGTTGCCCTTGAGCAAAGCCCCGTACTCAGAAATGGAGTTGATTGTTGAGATCTGTTCATGGGGATTAATAAATAACTTATGTCAACTTAATGGATGATTGCTTAAATAATGGTACGAGATATGATTAGCAGCCAAGGGAAAAAGATGTTTGCTTGACCTCAGCAACTCAAACTATAATGTCACAGCAGAAAACAATACACCAGACGTAACGTAACCAACAGTGAGACCCAGTTCAAAGTCTTAATAAATGATAAACATCAGGCTAATATACAGCATTATCAAACAGGCAGCCACAGCAACCACTTATATCTGCTCTAGACCATCCTAAAACCCACTAATGTCCATTAGTACCTGGTAAAACTTGCTAAAAGACCAAAAACTTCAATAAACCCTGCAAAATGCGCAAGAGTATGAACATCAACAGCACACTACTCAAAAAAACAGCATCCATCAAGGAGCTCTAAATACTGAAATGGCCATCATAAATATGGCTCACTATCTGGCAGCTGAAGAAGACAGCAAACATCTCCCTCCTTTCTCCTCGTCACTTGGTAATATAAAGCACTGTACATCAGAGCGAGGGGTTTGTATATGAGCTGGCCATTTGAGATAAAACCCACTGAAAATACTAAGAAAAGTGAGGATTGAAACATTGCAATTTGCAACATAAATAAGTCTAAAGTCTCATTTGTTTACTGACACCTTTCTATGCTGACACTATCTTTCCAAATTTATTAGGAAGGGAAATAATAAAAGCCCTATCTGTGATGTTTCTAGTTAAATAAGAACAGTGTTTAAAGGGTTATCTAAATTGCATGTTTTTCAAATTAAAACAGAGATAACCTGGCAATAAATGTGCATGTTACTTAACTTCTAATGCAACATATATTTTTCTCCACTGTTGTGAGACCCACTTATCAAGGAAAAATCATCCTTAGTGCGAGATAAATCTCTGGGCTCGCAGTCTTCTTTTTGCTTGCAAATTGCTACCTTCTACTGACAGCAAATTACCGCCCTCTGCAGTCGATAATGATGTGCATCACGTCATCCCCGTGGTCGTGTCATGCACGTGCATTCTGACGCAGAAAATCATGTGATTCAATATGCAATATTCAACACGCAATATGTAATAATCCTGAAATTGAAGCTATGAATGTATCAAAATCTCCATCTTTCCCTCTTCCACTCCTTGAGGGCGCACACTTTAATATTTCTGCATACTGGTGTCCCTAAACAGTCTTGGAATTGTATAAATTGGGTATCACAGTAAAGCTGAGACTCTTGTGGATCCAATGAGCCCAACTGTATTCATGTGTGATGATGTTAGTCCCCACAGTAGCCATTTCATTGAGTGAGAACATTTTTTGAAACTCGACCTCACTGTATAAAATGACCTGTGGTGACCTCTAGGATAATCACAGCCTCGTGAAACTTTACAGCCACAAACTAGAGACCTAGAGCATTCAGAGGATGGATGGCTTTCCTAGCTAGATTGACAATAAGGGGGTTTCTGAGTAGAGCTAGTGAAATCAAAAATCTCCAAATGTCAAAGGTTTTTGATACCAAATCACAGCATGGCTTTTTCTATGGTGGTCCTCAAGGTCTTGGTGTCTTAATGTGGTATTTTGGAGGGATTATTGATAATTTTTATCAATTCTTGAGTAGTAAAAATTGGTTAAATTTAGCTCTAAATCTGTGTAACAAATGGTATCAACCCAAAAATTGCTGCAGCAACTTCTGAGACATAAGTGAGCATGGGAATGACCATCATATACTTCTATTATAATGTTCTTAGCCCTTATACACTTTTACAATTTATTTTAATTAATGAATGAATGAATTATTTTTTAATTTCAGTTTTATGACTAGAACAACTTGACACACAGTGCTGAGGCTGCATCTCAAACTAATCTTCAGGTTCCCAGCTTTCAGATGATGTACACCACTTCTATGTGACATCTACTGTTGACCTGCTATCTCCCCCTAAAGACCCCCTGTACCCCCCTAAAGAAGACAAAAATCCATAAGTTTCGCAAACAGCGACACTCCCCGTTTTCTTTTTTACATCCCAGGCCTTTCTTTGCATTTCAGTACCTGTCTGAGGATGAAACTGGTGGAGGTGGTGCTGCCATCAGACCTCTTGAGTCGGCTCCTCCTGGAATAAGTCCCTCGATTCACCTGTATGGAGAAAAAAAACAAGATCTCAACCAGCAGAAACACTTTTTTTATCTATCTACGAAATTTTCTGCATGAGCATCTGTTCAATCTGAATGTTTGCTATTATGTGAGTGAAGCATTCAATAAAGCCACATCAAGCTAATACACGATGCAAGGTGGCAAATCATGCACGTACACTTTAGACATTTGGCTGACGCTCTTTTCCTAAATGGGTTTTTATGTCAACAGCACAATAATAAGGTCAACTTTACAAGATATAAGTTTGAATGCCACAGCACCCAGAAGTCATAATGTACTGGATGTTTTTGAATTATACGTTTGCCTTGCCTACTTACTTACTTACTTACTTTTCTCCCTGACTTTCTCTCATTCTTTCTTCTTCTCTCCCAAAAAAAGTCTAAATATAACCAGCAGAGTTAATCTCCAGGGAGCTAAATTAATTATCTGCCAGTGATTTGCCCCATTTCTGTTCAAGTCTCCAGAGTTAATGACAATGTCACTGTAAAAAAAAATAAACCTACTTCCCTGAATTTATAAAACAGGGGCATTAATCTGGGTCACCATCTCTCTTCTGTCTCTCTCAATTCAAGCCAACAGCCAAGAAGAGAGATGAAGGATAAAGTTGGCTATATCTATGAATACCCGGCTATTAATATCAGCCTGTAGCCTCCGATGATCCACTGAGCTGAAGAAAAATGAGTAATCAGTTATCTAATGGGGAAATATATACTCCCTTTCTCTTTATATACAGAACCGCCTTACCTGAAACAACATCTACATCCTTTAAGAATATGTTTAGTTATTCTGGTATATTTGTTATAAACTGGGCTCCACATAGCAGCATTTAACTTCAATAAAATGTCAAATGTTTACAAGTGATATTGATCACTGAAGCCCACCATGGTGCTTTATCTGAGGAAGGAGACTGTGACAGTTAATAGCTTATTAAAATAAATGCTGCATGGATGGTCGGGAGGCTAGTTGACTGAAGTTGAAGAGCCTTATATACACAGTATGCAAGTATATTTCAGCTAGATGAAGACATGATTAAAGATAATGAAAACTAAAATTCTGTGCACATTTAGTCCTCAACAATAACACTGACATGGTCATTTATTCAATCAATAACATTATAACACTTTAAATTATAACCATAATAACCTCCATTATTACAAAACAACTTAACTGACTATAACCTGATATTTTCAGGTGGAATTTCATTCATTCATTCTCTCTCTGCAATATCATTTTCCACTTGTGCAATTTTGTTAATAGTCTGTTTATTGTCAATACTGTATATACTGCTCCTATTTTTATACTTCCTTCTATTTAAATGGTTCATATTTTGTTACACTTTGTTTAGCTCTTTTTTTTTACTGTGTTAGCTGATGCATCTTGTTTTTTGCACTATCCCCTTTGCTGCTGTACCTGCAAAGTTCCCCACTGCGGGACTATTAAAGGAATATCTTATCTTATCTTATCTTATCTTATCAAGATGCAGGACATTTAAAGTGGCCTTCTGAATGACAAAAAAAGGTCAAAACTATGTTGCACTATAACAGAACTGAGGATTCTTCACAGTATGGACTTCCTCAACCATGCAATTTGTTAACTTTTTGGTGTTTTTTTAAATATATATTTTATTATTTAAAAACCTACACTTCTCACATAGCTAGTAAAAGTGCCTCTCTGCTCTACATTGCAAAATAACACCAATTTATCAGCAGTTAGTGCTTTTAATGTGAAAAAAGGTGTATGCACATGCACTATAACAGAACTGAGGAGTCTTCACAGTATGGACTTCTTTAACCATGCATTTTGGTGTTTTTTAAATATCTTTTTTAAAAATCTATATTTGATTATTCAAAAACCTACACTTCTCATGTAGCTAGTAAAGTGACTCTCTGCTCTACATTTCAATTTACACCAATTTAGCAGCAGTTATGACTATTTATTAGTGTTTTTAATGTGAAAAGGTGCATGCACATGCACTATAACAGAACTGAGGAGTCTTCAGTCACAACAGTATGTACTTCCTCAACCATGCAATTTGTTACCTTTTTGGTGTTTTTTAAATATCTATATTTTATTATTTAAAAACTTAAAAACGTAAAAGTGACTCTCTGCTCTACATTGCAAAATTACACCAAATTAGCAACATTTATGACTATTTATTAGTGCTTTTAATTTGAAAAGGTGTATGCACATGCACTATAACATAACTGAGGAGTCTTCAGTCACCACAGTATGGACTTCCTCAACAAGGTGCAATTTGTTAACTTTTTGGTGTTTTTTAAATATTTATTTCATTATCTAAAAACCTACACTCCTAACGTAGCTGGTAAAAGTGTATTTTTATTAAAGACATTCAGAAGAAGACAAAAAAGGTAATAAATATGAAAGTCTGATGGCTCCTTTTTACACTTGAGACAATAAAAACAGAGTTTGTATCACTACTATCTCTACCATATGCAATCTGTACCATACAAAAACAATCAACTGTGCATAAAAAAACTTGTAACATAACAAATACATGCAATAACCTGATATTTTCAGGTGGAATTTCATTTCACTCTCACTGTGCAATATCTTTTTCCACTGGTGCAATTTTGTTAATAGTCTGTTTATTGTCAATACTGTATATACTGCTCCTATTTTTATACTTCCTTCTATTTAAATTTAATCAACTGTACAATATATGATATTATATTGATATAAATGTACATATTGATCTATAAGGCAAATACATGCACTATAACAGAACTGAGGAGTCTTCACAGTATGGACTTCTTTAACCCTGCAATTTGTTAACTTTTTGGTGTTTTTTTGTTATCTATATTTCATTATTTAAAAACCTACACTTCTCACCTAGCTGGTAAAAGTGACTCTCTGCTCTACATTGCAAGTTTTACACCAATTTAACATCAGTTATGACTATTTATTAGTGTTTTTAATGTGAAAAAGGTCTCTGATGAAGCAGCTGCAGCCAGAGCTAAAGGTCAGGTCAAGTTGTCATAGTAACGTCTAATAAGTAACCTAGTTACCTGGAAGATGGGCGCCTGGATGCCCTCGCCTATCTTGTTCCGTATGTAGATGTGTCGGGACATTTCTGCCAGGACATCGGTCCAGAGGGCTGGCTGCTGCTGCTGCTCCGGTCCAGTCCAGCGGAGGGGTGTCGGGTTCCGGGCTGTGTGCTCCAGCTTCACACCACACAGCTGCAGGACATGTGAGCACACCTGAGACCAGAGACAGGTGTGTTCCTCTTCTTCTTCTTCCTGCTGCTCACTCTGCTCTCTCCTCTCGTCCAGCCACTCACAACCAGCTGCTACTGAGTGATGGACGAGACTATTCTACAAACCCTTAAGGGGGGGATGGAGACTATAATTAGCCTGAGGAGGAGGTTACCTGTCTTAAAGAGGTGCAAGGTAACTATTTTAGACATAGTGAGGAGTTATTTTAGGCTTAAATCAGCAACATGGAGTGATAAAAGATACACATTTAAGGTACAGTTTATTGTCAGAATAAAAATGTTACCATCATTTAATATGGTAATGGTACAAGTCAGGCTACACACACATCTGTTGTTTTGTCTTCCACAAAATTTACATTTACATTACTATTTTGTATTTACTTATGTTTATGTTTTTGCTTTTACTGTGTGATTTCCCCTTGTATATGCATATTATATATATTATATATTATAATATGCATATTATATATATTATATATTATATTATATTATATTATAGCTACAATTTATTGTAAGAATACTTTTACTGTGTGATTTCCCCTTGTATATCCATATTTTATGAGCATTGTTGCAGGAACTTTATAGAGACCAAAGATTTTCATTGCAAATAAAGCATTGTTGCAGGAACTTTAATAGAGACATTGTTGCAGGAACTTTAATAGAGACATTTTCGCAGGAACTTTAATAGAGACAATGTTGCAGGAACTTTAATAGAGACCAAAGATTTTCATTGCAAATAAAGCATTGTTGCAGGAACTTTAATAGAGACATTGTTGCAGGAACTTTAATAGAGACATTGTTGCAGGAACTTTAATAGACATTGTTGCAGGAACTTTAATAGAGACCAAAGATTTTCATTGCAAATAAAGAACCTTGAACCTTGGTCTTGTTGTTAGTCAGTGGTTCCCAACATTTTTGGATTGTGTCCCCTTAAAATGAAGAAAAAAAGTTTGTGAAGGTTGCCTATTTCTATGAGTTTAAGGCAACCAAAAAGTAGCCTAAAGTAGTAAATCTGAGTAAATTTTAGAGGCAATATTTCACAGTAACTCACAAAAAAAAGTAAATAGCATAGTAATATAATAGTAATAGTAAAAAGCAAATATTTATCTATTGACTTATTTATTTTGCTTTCCTGTTGTGTACTGTTGTGCTGCATTGTTTTGCGCCCCCTTATATTTATCTTGCAAACCTATGAGAGGGTCCTGACCCACAGGTTGGGAACTACTGGTCCAAGTGAAAAGATAATTCCTGCAAGAAAACAGGAATTGTGCATGCAAACCATAGTCCACTATTACTCATTATGTGCCTAATTTAACTGAATATTACAGAACACATCCAGAGGCATCATCAGAAATGTTGGGTGTTGAATGTTGAATTTCTGGCATGATATTGGGCACCCCTGCATAAGTCCGTTTCTTGAAGCCAGCTTGAATTTGCATTATGCTTCCTCCATCTCTTCTCTGAATGCTGCTACTTCAGAAGTAAGCAATTAGGTCATGCATGTTTTGAGCTCTCATCACATCTATAAAACACTTTAATTAGTTTATGTAGTCCATGATTTATTTTTAGGTAAGTTTTGGCTCCTGTTATAGCAAACATTTAGCTGATATTTTACCCTCACCAGGATATCTATCAGAACTTATTCTTCCCTTTATATATGTACAGTTCTTCCTGTGCTATACTGGCAGACACACAAAGCATAATAGATCCATCCTCATGCTTAATGGCTGCCAAGAAGTTCTTTTAATTAAAAGCTTGGTAAAACAAATCCTATTTTCCCCACAGACACACTGTTGGTGAGTGTGGCCAGAGTTGAGTTTCATCAGTCCCCAAAACTTTGTTCAAATACTTCCAGCTGAGATCACTGATGAAGTTTATGTCTGATGTGATGATACTTCCATGCAGATTGTGCAAAACCCTTCCTTTTAGATCTACAGCATGTGCTTCCTCTCAGAAAACTCCGTGCTGTCTCTCATTTTGCCCAGCCGATGGCAGCATTGTCAAAATAAAAGCAGCAGTAAAAGCAGCTGAGGATGTTTTGAGTGCTGCTGCCATGTGCTGCTGCAGCAGGTCTAGAGGGGGATGCTGTTCCTTCATGGGTCTCTAACTTGTGGAAAACTAACCCTTGCAACACTTAGAATCCCATAATCCATTGTGTGTCTGTCATTTGTTATATTTAAAACTTGTATGTAAATGTAAGCCATCAACCTTGCTCACATTTTCAGGAAATAACACCATCATTTGTGGTACAGAACATTTCTTCCATGTCAAAAAGCCCTGCAGGAATTCAGCTCCAGACACATTTTTTACCTCTGCCTTTTAACAGGAGCAATTTTGTAGCCCTGGCTTTTCTTTTTTTGACCCTTCTGGTGGACGAGAATAACAAACAACACTTGATGAGGCAAGTTCCTCCATCTAGCTCCACTTATTCAGACATCTGGGACGTTGAGTGCTCCACATCTGCGGGCTATAGTTTCTCTGCAAGTCACCTGAGTGTCTCTGCACTCACCTGGCAGACAAAAGCAGTTAGATGGACAGCCTCAAAATATCACTATGCTTTAAATAGCCATCTCCTCCTGTTGAACCTGTGTACGTGGAGGGATGGTCCGCATATAAACCACTTTGATGCATCATGGTCCGGTGGCACGGATAACAGAAGTGAGCAGAAACTTTATTTGTGGCTTATACAGAAGAAGCATGTGAGCTATACAAACGTCATGGTAACAGCTCCATATGTCTCTGAGCCATTTTCTATCGTCCATCAAAAAAAAAAAATGACCTACTTTGTTTCATGGATTTATGTCTTCACGTGTTCAGAGACACTTTGATCAGACAAATCTTCTAAGAGTGGATGTGGTGGATTAACTGTGTTTAAAGTGGGAGGATTAAGTTGGTTTCTCTCTTTTTAGACATGCTAGAGCAGCGTGGTCGGTCGGTCCACTTTGGTCCAGACTGAAATATACAGTAGCAAAATCTTTTTTAACAGTAGAAATGGTTATGGTACAGCATTATGTTTAGGTACGAGGTTAAGAATGGGTAGGAATTAAGATAGGAAACACACCCAGGAGTCAGATTTGAAGGGGATTGTTGCATCTTCTGTGTAATATCTATGGACTTTTGCTCCAATTTTATTCAGTTGCCAAATGGGAGGGAAAAAAGACATTCAGATGAATAAATAAATGAATATAGTGCCCAAGTGACCCAGTGGTTTTACCAGCAGATTAAACTCTCAGATGCTGCTCACTGGACTGTGAATACTAAACACTGGAGTGCAGTCTGTTCAGAGCAATGATGTGAGAACTAACTGGTTTTAAATATTTGGCAGAAGATGGGTAGACACTGTTGTTGTTTTTTTTTATTAAAATGTGTGTCGTGATCAGGCAGCCCTGCTGAACCACACAAACAGGATTACAGCCTCCACCATGGAAAGCAAGATTTCCAAGACCTGAGCCTTTGTAGTGGCTTTTAGCTCACTGTCAGTAAATGAACAGCGAACAAGTAAAAAATCTGACTGAAGCTCTGAAATCCCACCTAGTCTGAGACCATTAATGCAACGTCTGTACATCATGTGCATGTGGGCTCCACGTATACGGAAGTGTAATATATGTATATATTGAATTTCCATATATCAAATATATGTACATATGAAGAAAAAGCATAAATGAAATATATGTGCAAAATATGAAACCTATTAGAAATTGGAACAATTATACAAACAGATGTCTGTTTATGTATATTGTGTACATATAAAGTAAAAAAAAATATAGGTACATATATGTACAAACTATATATAAAACCTATTAGAAATTAGAACAATTTCATATATTGACATATATGTCTAGCACCTACAAATATGTATGTTGATGTATGTATAATGCATGTTTTTAACATGTATATAACTATTTACACATATGTATTATATGTTATACATATATGTTAAACATATGTATAACATATATGTATTTGTTTATGTGTGAAATATATAAATTACACATACATGCATAGATTATTATGAACATATGAAGTAAAATATATACATATATGTACAAACTATATATGAAACCTATTAGAAATTGGAACAATTTCATATATTGACATACTGTATATGTATGTAAAATACATGTTTTTAATATTTCGCGTATATAATTCTTTATATACATCATATATATTAATATTTATAAACATGTGTATTTGTATATATGTGTAATATACAAATTACACATTTATTCATAGTATATTAAAGAAAACATACATGTACATATATGTACAAACTATATATGAAACCTATATATTGATAGTTTACATATATGGTTGCAACATATACCATATAAAAATGTATCATATAGATATTTTGAATATATGTACATACAAATTTGACTATGGATATTTCATATATGTTATAAACCTATATCTTCATATATCCAGATGATGTATGTGACAATATATTGTTTTATATGTAACATATATGGCAACATCATTCTTGATATAGGGGCATATATGTCATATATTACATTTCCACTCATCCTAAGGTACCAAATGTGTGTGTTTTGTCTGTGTCCAAGTATATAAACTGTGGATTTGCTATAGGACCGTGGGTTTGAGTGCAAATTTAAATGATAAATTAGCTTCTTTGTAGTTGCTTTTTCCCCTGCAATCCCAGCCCAAACAACCGATTAACTAATTTAAATTAATAAAAAAATAACTGCACAGGTAACTTTGTTTTTCTGGTTACATCTAAAGACTATTAAATCTGCCCTTCCCTCCACCAGGTGCTTCTATTATTCATATTCTCTTGACCTGCCCACATGAAAAATAGAAACATAATCACCATATAGAGGACAAAATGGTGGACCCGAGGACTTGCCTGCATGCCTGTCTTCTCTCAAGCGACGTCAATTATTAAAGAGACGAGGGAAGCTGAGGGAGTGAAGTCACTAAAAAGAGCACCTTGTAACCCTTGTCTTCCTGCTTGTGCATCAGTCAAACCACTTAAAGAGGACCTGTTATGCTTTTGTGCTTTTTCCCTTTCCTTTAGTGTGTTATATAGTTTTTTGTGCATGTAAAAGGTCTGCAAAGTTACAAAGCCCAAAGTCCACGCCAAAGGGAGAAACACTGCTCCTGAACTGCCTGAAACGCCTTCCTTGAAGTCCCGCCTCTTCTTCCGTAACGTGGTGATGTCACCAAGTAACACACTTTGTTTAGCGGCTAGTTTGACACGCCCTCGAACAAAGCTATTTAGAGCGGAGTCCTAAGAGTTTGGATGCTTTGTTGCTTTTCAATTGTGAATATTTTCAGTTTTTTTTTCCCCAAATATTTTATTAGCTGTTGGAAAGTGCAATCAGAGGTATGGTAAATTTAACTAATTCAGTATAATTTATAATGCTTTTACACACGATAAGTAGTCTAAAATCTTTGATGCAACGATTATTAAGTTAGTTAAGTTAATGTGCAGCTTTTCAATGCTTTTCAGAATTCCAATATTTGTGATTAGAAATACCAAAATATACATATACAGCTTATATTGATAAGCTAGTGACTGGTTGGGGTGTGAAAAAAGCACTTTGTATTATTTTTTTAAAGATCACGGTTAAGCTTTTTAGCATGGATACCGAAAATATTGGCACCAAAATGTATTTATTCATCTTTTCTTTTTTTTTTACAGTGTACATTATACAAAAATATAGAGTACCAAAAGTTCACAGTGTCCAAAAGGCAGTGTTAAGTCAAATTCACATCAATCATATTATAACAGCAGAAGTGTCTTTTGGGCGCAAAACCATTAACGGATCCATCGACGAAGGTCTTTAAATACAAAACACAACCTTTTCTGTCACAGCACAGGGTGAGAATATTTCCATTGTCTATCGGCCAAATACACACAAACATGTATATTCATGTGAGAGTGCCAGTGCATGCAGTCACAAGCACCCAAACGTGAACACATTATTATTATTATTATTATCATCATCAGGGCTGTTTGTTTCATGCTACATAACACTGCAAATGGTGAGAAACACCTGAATTCATTTCTTGGTATTTACAATTTAGAAACACAACATATGCAATATACATTTTACAGCATGAAGTAACTTAAATATTAGCAATACTGTCCTGTTTTAATAGCCTACTACTTTGGGCTTTTTTAGCAGTAGAGCATGTGAAAATGTTTTATTTTACGTGTCTGTAATTTCAAGACATTTCCTGTAAAAATCGATATAATTTGATACTAATTACAGGGAGTGTGTAGTGTACAGCAAGTTAGCTGAACATGCAAAAATGACAAATTTATCTATATAGCATATTCAGCATATATGGAGAATAAAGATTCAAATAAAAAAGAAAAAATGAATTAACGTTGCTTTAAATGAAGCGTTTCTTTCAAGGACATTTCCCTATTTTGTACCAAACTACATTGTTTTTTTCCAGGAAACTTCTTGGAATTTATTCTGATTTCTGATCGCTAAAGTCGAAGGCATTACCGAATTTGTAAATCACGGAGAGCATGTAACATTTGCAAGCATAATGCCTCCATAATCCACAGAAATGTGAAAAACACATTTATACAAGCACCAGTAATGTTACCTCACAAATAGACAGGCAGCCATTCACATTCACATCTATGTGGAATTTAGAGTTCACCTTAACCTGCATGATTTCGGACTGTGAGAGCCAAAATAATGTTCTCTCCAAATTTGCACATTATTATTTGCATTCAGAAATGTAAGAAAAACAGTGTTTAGCATATTTTATCAAATAAAAAAAACTCAAGTTATAACTTATTACATTGCTGCAGAACATTTTTCTACATACAAAAGTCTTTTAGATGTTTTCCCTGCCTTTGGGCAGCCATTGTTTCCCATTCATTTCAGTACACTATAAAGACAAAATGTAGTGACTTGCTTGAGCAAGTTAATCCATCACAGTTATACACATCGTTGAGTAACCTTTTTGCTGCGCGGCACTGCAGCCCAAAGTTTGTGGCTGATTTATGGTGTGTTCATGCTCTGGTGAGAGGCTCTGGAAAATACAGGTATAGCTGTATTATATTTGGTGATTTATTAACAATAACCTTAATGTATTAACATCCGAAAAGTGTGACTGACAAAAAATGTAATTTTCAGCAGATACAAATAGTGACATCTGTGAACAACACCTAAAAATAATTCATATAATCTGCAGAAAAGTTTCATTTTTAACAATTTACAGCACATAGTGAGGTGTCAGAAAAGTCCTCTTCTGCGTTGTTTTCAGTTGTGGATTCTGCATAACATGAAAAATTAAAGCAAATAAGCCAGAAATCAGTTCATTTCTTTGCTTCAGTCACACACAGTGAAGGATGAAAGTGTGGGTTTTCTTACAAAGTCATCATTTCATTTTGTCTGCTTTTAAGCACAGATATCAGTCTGTACTGATGGCAACCCACACGTACGTGTCCAAGAAAGAATATTTTACAGTATTACTGAGTCCTCTGAACCCACCTGCTGAAAATGAGTCTCCAAAACAAGTCAGTCCGGTGGAAATCCAGGCCCACACACTGTCCAAGAGGTCTACCTGAAGGCCTCTGGGTCCTAACCTGCTCTCACGCTGCCCTGAGCACAAACAGAGCACCTCAGGGTGGGTGAAGGAAGAGGAACACCTGTACAGTAGGTGCTGGTTTCATTTAGAGAACGAATAAAAACACGGAGAGGTGAAGGCTGCTGCGTACCTCTTGCGTTGGAGAAACAACAAGGACTGTGGTAGACCTGACTACACGCAGCTCCTTGTCGATGATGATTCTTCTGCCTCAAACAAAAGAAGTAACCATATTTTGAACAAGAATGGGCGAGAACACTGCCAGCTTTTCACCGGAGACTTTTCAAGAGTGAAAATACAGGTATTTAAAAAAATGTGGAAAACTAAAAGGACATTTTAGCACTAATGTCTATGAATATTTAAGCCCGTACAGATGATACATCCAAAGATGCGTTTCCTGTTTTCTCCTGCAGACTTTGTTCAACTTGATCCTACTCTCGCACCTTATTTTGTAGAATATTACACAAACTGCAGCATCGACTTGTGGGGATTTTGTTGGAAGGAAGGCTAATTGACAAGAACACAATAGCATGTACATATAATTGGTTGTATGTGGTGCACATGGTACATGCTCTAAACCTAAAAGTACTTTGCATGCTGTAGAAACTAATAAATGAAAATCTGCACCTCATATAATAACTGTGCATGATGTAAAGGAAAGTCTCTGTTGGCACCATAAACTAAATTCAGATATCTCAACACCTGGGCAAATAAAACCGAAACAATCTGCATGGCAAGACATCATAAAGGATAAGTGTAATTTGGGTGAACCGAGCTTTTAAGATCTCATTAACAGATCTACAAATTTGACTGGAACGTGAGAATGATTTTGGTGTTTTAGTTCGATCTTGACCAACAGCTGAATCCAAAATGTTGACGAGTAAAGAGGGTTGGGTTTGATTGGCTGGCCTCCTCTCAGCTGTGCATGTAGGTCCTGCAGGGGGAGTCTGGGTGGAAGTCGTACTTGCTCAGGCTGGGAGGGTAGTAGGTGGTGGAGAACATGTTGCTGGAGGGCAGCGGGGACGAGAAGTGGTTGCACGTCTCGTCGTTCACGTGGAGATTGTTCTTGTTTAGCGTCTGTAGTGTGGAGACATAAAGAAAGATAAAACCATCACCTTTAAGTAGAGTATACTGTAGGAATATATAGAGACTATTGACCCAGCCCACCTTAAACTCCATGGGGATGTACTTCTCATTCTTTGGCGTGGCGTTGCCCTGCTTGTTGTAGGTGAGGTGGTTGGGTGTGCTGGGGTGGATGACCGCTGACTCTGCCGATGGTCGGTTCAGCTGGTGGCAGTAGGTGTAGGCCAGCGCTGACAGTAAAGCTGCTGCAAAGAAACTGGCAGAGCCCACGGCAACTAACTGGAACAAAGTAAAGGCTGGGAACAGACGGGGGAGAAGGCAAAGAGAGAGAGGATGAGACACATGCCAATCCTCCCTTTGGGTTTTTATATTTCTGGTGTACAGTGGAAGTGGAAATTGTGGACCGATGGTACATTCAGGAGGGGGTAAACATTGTAATTCCTCTGGGAAATATCCACAGCAAATATCAAGCTGAGGGAAACTTCTGTCAGATATCGGCTCTTGACAAAGGTTTGGTGGTCAGATGTCAAGAATATTATTAGGAACCATCCTTGGGGAACCATGCATAACCACACCAACTATCAATGCAGACCAGCCAGTAAATGGTAAGGACAGACTAACAGACTTGCGTTTGTTATGAGATGGCTAGATTATTGCAATTGTCTCACAATCCATAGATGACAACTTATCCAGAACTCAGCTGCACGAGTTCTAACCAGGACAAAAAGATCAGACCATATAGCTCCAGTCCTCCGAAAACTTCATTGGTAACTTGTTATTTTCCGACAATTCAAAATCCCCCTTTTGGCTGACGGAGCACTTGCTGCTCAGACATGCTGTCAGTTTAAACCCCAGCAGATCTCTCAGGTCACAAGGTGGAAATCTCCTCCATGTGCCTAAAGCACTTTCTAAGTCCGGTGAGATGGCTTTCAGTATTTATGCACCTAGAGAATGGAACAGCTTGCCTGCTGACCTTAGACACTAAAGGCCTTCCTTTTCACTCGAACATTTTCTTAAATGAACACACTGCATTTGTTAGAGGTGGGGAAAAAAATCGATACAGCATAGTATCGCGATATTTTGCACGGCAATATTGTATCGATACACGGACGTCAAGTGTAGATCTTTTATTATATAAACTATTAAACTCTTAACAATCCGACGGCCGCTATTCTGTCTTTCAGAAGGTGTAGCTGTTTTAAAGCTAGAGTGAAGATACTAGTATCATATGAAACAAGAAAAAACCTAAGGAATCCACTGGTATCAACCATGTCATGTTAGCTTTTTGGGAAGAACGCTAAATAACGCTCCAAATTTGCGCTAAATTTTGGCGAGGAAAAACTGGCATGGCCATTTTCAAAGGGGTCCCTTGACCTCTGACCTCAAGATCTGTGAATGAAAACTCTGAGAGTGAAAACAGTATCTTATTAGATAAAACAGATGTTGACAAACTGCATAATTTGCAGTTGAAAAAGGGTAATAAATCACAATATATGTTATCGCGATACTCAGCATATCGCAAAATGTTTAAAATCGCAATAAGATCGTATCGTGACTTCAGTATTGTGATAAAATCATATCGTAGGGCCTCTGGTGATTCCCACCCCTATAGTATTTGTACAGTATGATTATTTGTATGTGTGTATATATATGTATTTTTATGTGTATGTACTGTATGCATGGATGTCTTATTTGCACATTTTTGCTCTTTAATTTTGTTTTTATGTAAAATACTTTGAACTGCTTTTGTATGATATGCTGCTATACGAATACTAGTTGGAACCTCCATCATACTTGGTCTTGATGTCACCATCTAGCTGCAATCTAACTTTATCAAAAGACCAATATCAACCCGACACTCTGCCAAGTCCCTTGTCACATTGGGGAAAAAGCCACAAACAAAAGCCAATAACTTTGTAACTTTGAACACGTCGCAGCGCCACAAAGTCATTATTGTTACAGAGACTGCAATTTAAGCAAAGTGACATTGATTTACTGCGAATGCGAGAGGACAGTGAATGCATAAAACCCGGCAGAATTGAGGAGGTGTGTGTGAGCTGGGAACAAAGCATCATCATTGAGGGAGAACGAACAGAGAGACTCATCAGTTGTTTTTCACTCACTTCCGCAGCTCTGGTCCTCCTGTCCGGGTAATATAACTGGAGAGAGACAGACAGACGGAAAAAAAACATCAATGTAGTGAAGTAAAATCACTACAGTTTCAAAAGATCAAACAAAAAAAATGACAAAGGCTTCACTGTTCTCGAAGTAGGCAGAATGCTGACATCTCCATTAATTCATCTTTTTCATTTCTACAGAGTGAACAAGTCAGCATTTACTGTGTCTGATTAAACTTTTGTGTAACACAAACTGGATTTTTCCAGCTGACAGTCTGCAGCAATTTACTATACGCAGCAAATTTGCTCCAGCAATTTATTAACAAGAGCATGTGCTTACCCGGCACCTCATGAGGCTGGCAGGTCCTGGACTGGGTGATGTTACCCTGGCAGAGACCGGCCTCGGGCGCCTGGTCCTCACCACAGCGACGAGAGCGATGCTGCAGACCCTCGTCGTCGCAGTCCCCCCACTCCGTCCATTCACCCCAATCTGATGACCAAAGACAGGACAGAAATAATGAGAAACACAGAACAATAGTTGGTTTTCTGCCAATTAGTTCACAGTTGTGAAAAAAACAACTTGATTGCATTGTGTTGTTGGCCGTTGCTTTGCTGTAAATCCAGGAAGCGGATTTGTTTTGGACACAAATTCAAAATGAAGTGGGGGTGGAGATGGGCTAGACAAGAGGAGGTGGAGGTCTTGTGTTTTTCCTTGATATGTTGGCTAGAACATTTTGTAGATAAAGTAATTATTTTCATTATTACTGTTGTCATGATTATTATTACGGTTTTTCATTCATTGTTATTTTTATTATTTATTATTATAATTATTGTTTTATTATTATTTTATTTTAACATTTATATATATATATATTTCAATTATATTATTCAGTATTTATTTATTTTCCTTTTTTAATTTTGATATATTTATTGTCTATTGTTGTTATTATATATATCTTGTTCTTATTGTTTGTCATCAATATTATGTAGTCATATTATTTCTGTATATTAATCTTTTGTTCTCTATAACATTGGGAAACTTTAACACTATTTAGGTGGAGGCTTCAAAAAGCCCAGTTTTTTGTCTCTTCTTGCACTGTATATTATTTATTGTTATTGTCATGTTTGTGTAGTCTTAATTTGTGCAAAATAAATAAACATAATCATTTATTTATTTTTTGAAGAGTGCTCTTCTTGTGTCTTTTGACATTATGTTTGTTTATATGTTGACATGGAAAAGAAGCATGGCAATATTGTTTTGCTATCTTGGAAAAATGACGCTTCACAATAAAAACATTTGAAACTAATTCAAATTAATCGTCTAATTCGGTGTCAATAAATGTGTGTCCAACCTGGTTTTAAACCTTTTTTAAAAAAACAAAGCCAAAATAGAAACACCATACATTGTGAAAAAGGTAGAAAAGAATTGTCAAATATAACATGCAGTAAACGCTGATGCTTCTGCATCCTTATCTTCTTGTTATATTTCCTGTTGTATAGCTGCAGCATCAGCATATCACTACCAAACTATATTAAATATCTCCACTTCAAAAGAAAGCAAAAATTCAAAGAAGCTATTTAACTAATATGTAATTGAATTATGTAACCAGAGTAGAGCCAATCCATATCCACTGTCTATGAAAGGTGGTTTTTTGAACTTCCACAAAAGTGGTTCTTGAGATATCTTGAAACAAACCACAAGAAGTCCGTTTATCTCCTGTAGAAATGACCACAGAAACTGTGTTGACGGTTACCAAGTGTGCAGGTTGAGAAATGTTGGCCGCAGCGCAACGGTCACCATCAGTCAACAGCCAGTCACGGTTCAGTCTGGCTCCTTTGTTTATTGAACAAAAGCTTAGAATAGATGAGAAGTTGATGACACCAATTTGCTTTCCATGTCTCTTCCTCTTTTGAAAGACCAAGGGGGAATAAACGTGCATGTCAACGGTCAAATTTGAACAGATTTTTTTTCTGTTTATTTTCTGACTTTCATCCAAAGCATGCTGGGACAGGCTCCAACAACCTCAACCCAAATATTGATTCACCACTTTGCTGTGTAGAGGAGATTTCCCATCTGTGTCCATACAAACACCATTATTCAACCGAGGGAGACGGGGAGAATCTAGGGAGTGTATTTATTACGGTGTAACAATTATGATGAATGAGGATAAACTTGTAGAGCACTTTTGGAAACAAAGTTACAAAACAGCAGAAAAAGAAAATGATCTAGCTGGTTTTACATAAAAACCTGCTGATTTACCTTCACATGCGTGTGTGCTACAGAGCGCCTCTTCAGTGTGCAGGCCGATACAGATGTCTCCTCCGCTGGCAGGAGGCGGGTTGCTGCACGTCCGAGTCCGCTGGTAGTGTCCACCTCCACAGCTGGCCGAGCAATGGGACCAGGAGGACCAGCAAGTCCAGGCTCCACTCACTGGAACACACACATCATACACTTTATTGCTCATCTTCTGCTATTGCAGCTCCACTGCCAGCCAGAAACCTCCCTGTTACCTGGGCACGGTTGAGTGTTGCAGTCCTGATACTCCACCGGGGATCCCACGCAGGCGCTGGGGTTCGTCCTGCCCTCCGCGGTCGAGCAGCTACGTTTCCGGGTTCTGAAGCCTCTGGAACACTGCTGAGAACAGCTGGACCACGTTTCCCATAATCCCCAGCGCACACCTTGAGGCTGGGACGGAGTTCGCCCACTGGTCTTCACCAAGTCTTCAACCAGAGCTTGGAAATACACAGAAAACACATTTTATTTGCCTTTAAAGGTCCCATATCATGTTTATTTTCAGGTTCATACTTGTATTTTGTGTTTCTACTAGAACATGTTTACATGGCGTAATGTTAAAAAAACCCTTTATTTTCTTCATACTGTCTGCCTGAATATGCCTGTATTTACCCTCTGTCTGAAACGCTCCGTTTTAGCTCATTTCAATGGAATCGCGCTGCTAGGCAACAGCTTGGGTCCATGTGTACTTCCTGTCAGCTGAAGACATTCACATACACTGCAACCGGAAATAAACTGGAACCCATTAAAAATGTTTATGTTTAAATCTGTGAAATGGTCTAAATATTGTATATTTGTGACCTCACAAATGGACAGAAATCCTGACGGCTTGTTTCAAAGACACAGTTTTTGACTACGGGCTGTGTGTATTTCTCCACGGATTGAGCGTTTCGATACTTTCACAGTATTTATACAACACTTAAACCTGGTTTATAAATAAAAAGGCATGAAAATCTCACTTTTTACAATATGGGACCTTTAAAATGCACCATAAATAGTGATTTTAGCAATGCACTGGAGCAGAGAGATAGAGAAAAGAAAGACTGAAACCATTTTCATTCAAAAAAATGAGTGAAAGTTGATCCCAACATCTTCTGATCCGCTGCTGCTGAATGAGTGAATTGTTCTAAATCTACACTTCAAACATGAACTGCAGGATTTTATCTCTTTATTGCCAAACTCAGCAGACAGACAGCCTGTTATGAAACATTAATTAGCGAGGTGTAATCTGGGCCGCGTTGAAAAAAAATGAACTACTTTTCTGTTACATCCGCCACACACACACACACAATCAGAAACGATTTCCATATAAATGAGGAGCACTTCCTGAGGCGTTCAATGGGGACAGCAGAAATATTTCAGGACGAGAGCAGCTACAGTGAAACAATAAAATTACATTTTTTACATATTTTGGAGTAAATACCTAAACTGACATGATTTTATATATTTTGTATGAAAAAGATTCCTTGAAAGGAAAAGCCATGGACATGTGCTTCCCCCATGACGGCTCAATGATGTTTAATCAATCTGCTGATTGATGTCTACATACAGTTTGGCTACATCCTGCGTTTGATGAGACCAGCTGTGTTTATTGTGGCAAACTGGGAGCTCTGCCACCAGCGGCACTCTTTAAAGCCCAATCAGATGCAGTTCAACTCAGCAGGTTTTTACAGATACTGGTTTTATTAGACTGGTCTGTGGGGTTAGATCAGTTTTTAGACTGGTATAAATCCAAAAATAAAGACTGATTTAAACCTATAATTTGCCCCAGGTTAAGCTGGCATCTGGCTATATACCTGCAGTCTAGCAGGTAATGACCACACCAGCTGTGTTTCCATGGTAACCATCAAGAACACCTGCTGGCAAGTGACAAGAAGAGGTGTGATTTTGCAAAGACTGCAGAGCAAGAAGCGAGAGTGTAAAGAGGCGTTAAGCTGGTGTTTCCATCGGTACTCACAGTCAGTCTGGCAGGCTCCAGACCCGTCGTTGGGGCAGAACCGGGTCTCCATCTTCTTCTTGCCCAGCTGGAGCTGCTGGGGGTCGGGGAGCAGCGCCCGGCAGGTGTACCTGAATCTCTGCTCTTGCCTCGACCCGTCTTGACTGACGTTGACCGGCATCCAGGGGGTCCAGGGGGTGTTGCGGCGCACCTCAGGGCAGGCCTCAAGATTACAGGCCTTATACTCCTGGAAAACAGGATGGAGGAAGCGTATCACCAGTAATGCAGAAGAAACAGCCACTTCTGTCTTTTCTGCTGCAGGTTGTCTTTGTCTCCCAAAGCCACAGGATCCCACTGTTTCAGTAATTCATTATAAACAGCTTGCAGAGACACACTGCTGCCGTAATACTTCCATACATTTCTGCAGGGACTCTATTATGCAGCTAATTACTATGTTTAATGGGACTACGTAAACTCTTCTGGTGGCTGTGACAAGGCAAAGCTTAAGGAAGGCATGGAAGGCTGCACCTGGCTGCAGGAACACAATTGGCATTATTTATAGTTGGGAAGCCAGTGAGGGATCACGTTCTTTTTGCAGCAATAGCAACCGCAACCTGTTGATTGGGGCTCCTGTAAACCTCTAAGTGCGTCACACCCTCGCTGTGAAGCTTCTCACCAGCAGCTGTGGCACTCTGCCCCCTATGGAGGCCAACAAGGGCCAAAGAAATTAGAGAGAAAAAAGGAAAAAACCCCATAATCCAGCTGGTTACATTCATGCTCTCAAGCGGATTAATCTTTGATTTTAATTACCCAATAATCCACCCTCTAGCAAGTAAAGCCATAAGCATCTATAAGTCCAAATATAACTTAAAAATTAATTAAGAAATAAATGAATGAATGAATGAATTAATTAATTAATAAAAAAAAGTAAATAATTTCTTCTCTGCAGAGAAACATGAATGAGAGGTGTGGTTGCTTTAAATAAATGTGACTAAATTAATGTATCCTGTTTGAAAAGGCCACGGCTGTATCACTCACTACTCACTATATAGTGGACTATATAGTGGCTTCATCATTTTGTAGTGCTGTCTGAATGTATAGTGAGAATTATTACACCCTATATAGTGGACTCAAAGTATCCCACAATGCATTGTGAAAAGTAATGGACAACGATGGTCACTAACCGAGCACTATATATCTTCATGCGTTGCGCTGAAGGAAAAATGGCAGACGGACGAGAGGAGAGAAAGCAGCGCGATTGTGACAAATCCATCATTTGTGGTGCAAAAGTAATATAGAGCATCACAACACATGGCCACAAAGTACTTTGTATTTATTAATTAGGGAAAATACACTTATTGCTCCCACGCCGGCAGCACATCACCGCTTTACTCCACCAGTTCTTACCTTTCACAATAAAAGCCCGAGACATATACGCTGCATCACTGCTTACCAGAGCATTTCGCAAAGACGTAACTCAACAAAATAGCCTCATATCACAAAAATAGATGGTATTTATTAAGGACTGTCTACCAGCCGACGTTGACCTGGCAAATTTTAATTGTGCGACAACAATGGCGTAATAAACAGCACAGAGAAAATGACCCGAGTACTGTCTGAAACTGTTTTTTCATTTTGCCGATGAGCTCACTATATAGTCCTCTACATAGAACTCCCTGGATAGGGAGTAGAGACTGGGAGTAGTGATTGAATGAATGATTTCAGTCACAACCCATGACTTATTGGTGTCTGTAATATTTTATGATCAATTAGAAACAGAAGAGAAGATTTAACCATATTTATTTTACAGAATATAGAGAAATATTTACTGTAGATCGGCCATATCAGTGCAGATTTAGTAGAATGAGATCACAAGCTAAAAAGGGGAGCAATAACTGCATATAGCACAGTTTGATGTTCTTGGCCAGACAATACCATACATTTTGGGGAGAAATATTTAATGAACACAGTATACTTTTGTAATTGAATTTATAAAGTCTGTGCTGGTCACTTTTTTTGTCCATCTTTGTAGTTAAAGCCAATAAATTCAGCGTCTTTCTAAGCACCTTTATCCTAATTTCTTGAATAAACAAGCACTACAGTACCAGGGAGCATCCAGGACAGCTGTTGCCGTTCTCACAGGTTCTGGTCCTGGAGTGGACCCCCCCTCCACATTCAGCACTGCAGTGAGCCCAGGGGCCCCACGCTGTCCACAATACTGGCAGGGGACAGGGCTTCTTCTCATTGCACAGCCTGGAAACACAGAGACACGGAGGATGCTCCTATTTCACCTCTGTCCTGTATGTTTCTATCGTAGCTGACAACATTTCTACCTTTTTCTACATATTCCTTCTCACCTCTCCTCTCGGCCCTGGCCGACGCAGATTCGACCACCGTGGCGAGGCGAGGGGTTGTTGCAGGACCGCTGCCTCACTTCAAAACCGATACCACAGCTGCTGCTGCACTGGCCCCACGAAGACCAGGGAGTCCAGCCGCCATTCCTGAGGAACAGAATCCATATATCCATATACAGTTGCTAGTTACTTTAAACTTTAATGACAAGATTGTATTGCTTTAACTATTTTCAGATGTATTAGGCCTTTGTGACGTAATGAATCTGCATAAAGAGACTGTACCTGGAACAGTTTGCCACCTGGATGGTTGGGCCTTTGCATTCGACGCCACCACATCGGGCCAGAGGTCCGTCGCACGAGCGGGACCGACACACACAGCTGCTGACGGAGCCCTCGCCGTCATCGTGGTTGCAAGGTTGCCACGGCGCCCAGGAACCAAAACCGCCATCCTGCGTCAGGTTCCTCACCTCCAGAGAGGATTTAAGGGGATTAAAGTCCACGCCATACGCACATGGATATGTCACATTTGTCTAAATGCACCAAATTGGTCTAAATGTTGACAATATTCTCATGTAAATCAAAGAAGAAGGAGTGGATGTATGCTGTTTTTTAGACATTTCTCACAGAGGAGCTCTTGATTAAAAGCTAAACATTGACATACAGTAAAGACTAATACACCAGACTAACTGTGTGTGTGTGTGTCTTACTGGGCACTCAGTGATGTTCTGGGTCCACTGGTTCATGTTGGAGCTCTCCTCGATGGTGCTGCAGCGCTTCTGTTTGTGATCCCAGCCACAGTAAGGGTCCCGAGCTTCCATGCACTGACTAATACGAGCACAGACAACCAGTCAGTCATTGTTGCAGTTGCAGAATTATAAAAATGTCTTGTTTGTTAAATCAAAATCTCGAGTAGGCTGCATATTTCTACAGTGGACCGCCAGCAGGATGTTTTAAGATCAGAATTGCTTTCCCTGTATTAAAGGACTTCTGTAATGTCTGCTCTTGTCTTGCCAAAATATGGACTGACAGTTCAAAAGCACTTCCTTTAAAATAAACGGGGCTCTTAACATAATCATCTTTGTCAGCGTTTATTGCGGGCCTTTCAGACTTGGCCACCAACACGTGTTTGTCTCTTTAATGGCACTAAATGATCGACTGCAGGAATCGGATTTATATTTGCTTTTAACGCCACTAATTTCTTTATCACATTAATCGATCTTTCAGATGTTGTAGTGGACTCAGTTTTTAAGCTGGGGTGAAGATACTCCAAACTTGCGCTAAATTTTGGCGAGGAAAAACTGTCATGGCCATTTTAAAGGGGTCCCTTGACCTCTGACCTCAAGATATGTGAATGAAAATGGGTTCTATGGGTACCCACGAGTCTCCCCTTTACAGACATGTCTACTTTATGATAATCACATGCAGTTTGGGGCAAGACATAGTGTGTCAGTGTGCTGACTTGACTGACAGCTGTTGTTGCCTGTTGGGCTTCAGTTTGCCATGTTATGATTTGAGCATATTTTTAATGCTAAATGCAGTACCTGTGAGGGTTTCTGGACAATTTGTCATTGGTTTGTGTTGTTAATTGATATCCAATGATAAATATATACACACATTTGCATAAACAAGCATGTTTGTCTCCCTTTAAGGTACATTTTGAACAGATTTTGAACAGAAAAATGTGCAATTAATTTGCTATTAACTATGGACAATCATCTGATTAATTATTTTATTCGATTGAAAGCCCTAATATTTATATTGAATCATATCAATGTTGTTATAATCCTATGTTACTAGTTTCCTTCTAATCTGATCAATTATAAAACAAAACTAAAAGTCTATAAATCTGCTTCTCATTATCTGAAATCCACACTCATTTTTCAGAAAAATCATATTTGATGTGGCACTTTTGAGGGTCTATTGGACGAACCGTACCGTTCAGCTGGATAGCTGGAGCAGCGCTCTAGTGGGATCTTCACCAGTCTGTCATCAAGCCCAACAATCAAAGACCTGTCGCTGTGGAGGATTTGAAGGCTCTTGATTGGTCCGATTTGCCCTGGAGGGAGGAGCCTGAGCTCCTCCAGGTAGCAGCCTTGAAGGCTTTTATTGGTCGTGGAGAGCGCCTTCAGGATGGTGCCGTACTCTGATGAGACAAGATGAACAAGGAGAAAAGTCTCTTCATCTAATTTTATTACAATTCATTTTAAATCAGCAATATAATTGTCTTTTGCCGTCTTGCTCACCAGTGCCGATGTACATGACGTGGTAGAGGGCGTCTCGGCCCTGCACGATGTCCACCACCAGCTTGGAGAAGCGCAGGTTGTCCTGAGTGAGCAGAGGGTTGACGGTGACCGGCTGGACCACGTCGTTCATGAGGAAGAGTCGCTGAGCGTCCTGGAGGCTGCGCTCCGTCAGGTTCCCACCGGGGCCTCCCTCCTCCAGCGTGCCGCACTGAGGGATTAGTGTCACGTGTTTAGAACGTAGGCTGGTTTTAAGTCTGGAGGTTTCTTTTCAACAAAACACTTCTTTTGAGCTTTGCTTTGCAACAGAGCCTTCATGAATGCTTTTAGTTTTACTTTCTCATTCTTTTCTTGCTGTTTTGCTTAAAGGGATAGTTCAGGCGTTTTGACGTACGGTTGTATGAGGTACTTATCCATAGTCAGTGTATTACCTACAGGAGATGACGGCTGGCACACCCCTAGTTTGGAGAAACCGCATGGAAGCAAAGCAATGTACTGCTGTGGATGGGGCCAGCAAAAAAACGTATTTTAGCCACCTAAAAGAAAGGCTCATTAAAAGAAATCAATATCAGTTTAAGTACGCTATATTTAGAATATTTTCAGCACTTTAGCTTGCCGTCAGACAGCCCTTTCCGACGGGGAACTGAAGCGGTGGTATCAATCTTTGCTCTCTTCTGAGCCACCAGACTCCATTGATAAAAACAGTAATTTTACCTCGCAGAACACGGGAGTTGCTGATCTACCGCTGCCTCGATCGGTTAGTTTGTTTGTGTTATTGTGCGACTTTGGTGAATCCGAACTAACCAAAGTACACGGGGGTTGTTCTGCGAGGTAAAATCGCAGTTTTTTTCAATGGAGTCTGGTTGCTTTGGTGAGAGCATAGATAACAGCTTCAGACTATATTGCTGTCTGACAGGAAGGTAAACCGGCGAAAATATTCTAAATATAACGTACACTTAAACTGATATTGATTTTTTTAGGTGGTTTTGTTGCTGCCCCCGTCCACAGCAGTACATCGCTTTGCTCCCGTGTCAGTACTCCTGTCTGCTTCTCCAAACTGTGTGCGTGCCGACCGTCATCTACTGCAGGTAATACACTGACTATGGATAAGTACCTCATACAACCCCAATTTAAAACACCTGAACCATCCCTTTAAAGTCAAACTTTCTTCAAGGAGAATGATCAATATGAGCTGCAGAGACCATTACTGACAGAAATATATGTTAAATAAATGCAAATCTGAAATTAAAAATAAAACTAATGCATATGAAATGCAGAGATTACATAAATTGAAATGTCCCTACAACGTCCCTGCAGACTGATTTGGGCAGCATTTCGTATATGCATACGGAAACTTGCCAAGCACTTATTGTTGGAGGTATATTCGATGGAGCTGAGCTAGTATTTTCTTTGTGCTATGCTGCAGAAAGCTATCTCTGTGCTTGGCGCACCAAGATGAAATCAGTGTCGGTCTTTTGAAAACATCTTGGGGAAAAGGAAGGCTGGGAAATTATGTAATGACACATTTTCACATCTATCAACACCATGTCGTCAGAGACGAACGGCTATGTGGATCCAGTTTGTTTAAATGTGTGAATTACCTGGAAATTGGGTATGGGGTTTGGGGTGGAGAGCCAGGCTGTGCGGGGGTTCTCCTGGTAGCGAAAGGGCCCGTTGAAGGCCTGCGTGATGGAGCTCAGATTGAAGGCACAGACGGCAGAAGCTGATATGCTGTTCCTGAAGGAGGAGGAGGATGGGATCACAGTCAGATCTCAGCAAGAAAGAAAGCAACCCAACAGTATACTGTATAAAGTGATTATAATCAGCTCCATCTCAACCAGCTAAAACACCAAAAAGCTGCTTACACATTAATGCTTAACATTTTGAAATGGGTCACTCTGTATAATGAATACTTTTTGTTGAAATGAGTGTAATTTTACTGAAAGAATATTGTAAAAGTGGGTCTTTTTATGAGGACTACTTTTACATAAACACTGATGGAAAGTTAACAGACTTACAGGTCAGAAAGAAAGTTATCAAGCCAATTCAAAATAATAGATTTGAACCAAGAGACATTGTGAAATCATAAAAAATTAAAGAATCAGTTGTTTCCATATACAATATTTACAGGCAGACTCCTTGAGGGCGTCGGCGCCCTCGACCGACTTTACTGTCTTTCAGAGGCTGTAGCAGGGCTCAGTTTTAGAGCTAGAAGGAGGAATTCATTGGTACAAACCATGTCATGCAGGAAGGAGGCTAAATAACGCTTAAAAAAGCTAACTTTTGGCAGGAAAAACTGGCATGGCAATTTTCAAAGCGGTCTCTTGACCTCTGACCTCAAGATATGTGAATGAAAATGGGTTCTATGGGTACCCACGAGTCTCCCCTTTACAGACATGCCCACTTTATGATAATCCCATGCAGTTTTTTGAATGCAACATAAATGTGTTCTAATCTAATGATCTAATGAGCCCAACTGTATTCATGTGAGATGATGTTAGTCCCCATAGGAGACATTTCATTGTAGTGAAACCATTTTTGTAAACTTGACCTCACTGTATAAAATGACCTGTGGTGACCTCTAGGATAATCACAGCCTCATGAAACTTTACAACCACAAACTAGATACCTAGAGCATTCAAAGGATGGATGGCTTCCCTAACTAGATTGACAATAAGGGGGTTTCTGAGCAGTTTACACAACAGAGGTGCTCGCCATCTAATCGCCGAAAAATGCAATTCCTGCAGAAATCTTCAAATGTCAAAAGTGTTTGATACCAAATCACAGCATGACTTTTTCTATGGTGTTTCTCAAGGTCTTGGTGTCTTAATGTGGTATTTTGGAGGGATTATTGATCATTTTTATCAATTCTTGATCGGTAAAAAATTGTTAAATTTAGCAGCAAATCTTTGTAACAAATGGCATCAACCTAAAAATTGACCTATGAGACAGATAAGTGAGCATGAGGATGGAAATCACATACTTCCATCATAATGTTCTCAACACTTATACCCTTTCACAATTTATTTCAATTAAATAATTATTTTCATGTTCTCAGCTTTCAGATGATGTACACCACGTCTATGTGACATCTACTGTTGACCTGCTATCTCCCCCTAAAGACCCCCTGTAACTTCCTAAAAAAGACAGAAATGTGTCTATGGTAAAGAGGGGTGGAGTGGAAAAGGTTCATTTATTGTAGCTGATTAAAAGCTAGACAAAACCTTTTAAGTGCTGCCTGATTTGGAGTGAATATAATGCATTTATGATTCGATGTATGGTCTGTAATTCTTTCCATAGATGGTCCCAGTCTATCAGTGCCTCATAACCAAATCACAGCCTTGTATGTGATTGGTACAAGGAGTCTAAACTGGTCCTAGGAGCAGGTTTTTATCAGATATCTCCTCAGTATGTATGAGTGTAGGATTGTTACACTGGGCTTGGAGAGTTCCTGTGATGTTTTCAAGGATGCTGCACTCTGTTATTAATGAATGTTACTCACACATTGGTGGTGAAGATACCGTAGATCAGGTCCTGCTCTGGTAGGTAAAAGGTGCTCTGCAGCTCGTTGTAGTAAAAGGGGATTTCTCCCGAGCGTGAGCAGTTGAGTCGGGCCTTCATGAAGGTGGTCCAGGTGTCCTCCAGAAGGAAACGTCCACCCATGTCGTTCTTGCAGACCCGGGCCACGCGAGAGAACACGATCTTCCCACAGTCGTTCTCAACCGCGGTTTCTCTCAGGAAGAAGTAGGCGAACCGACCGATCTCGTAAACAGACACGAAATTCGGCTCTAAAAGACACATGAGAGGGAGGAGAGTAAAGATATGGAATTATATGACACCCATAAACAGATAATGGGGCTGAAAACAGGACACATCCGTGTGCTGCTTTGTTTACCGTTGAGCCATTTGGAGTTGTACTGGGCGGTACGCAGCGGCGGGATGTTCCCCAGGCTCCTGTAGATGACGGGGTCACGTCCCGAGAAGTCGATCACCGTAGCAGCGTACAGCTCGCCCCTCTCTGTCACCATGGCGGTGGAGTTGTGCCGCGGGTCATAGGGACACCGGGCAACGCCGTTCACCGTGTCCAACACATGACTGATGTTACCAATCTGACAGAGTGGAAAAAAAACAACTGAATTCACAACAAATGAACAAATATTAGAATCTGCTGCTTCTGTTTTAGTATTTGGTTTGCACAAATAATTACATTCATTTACTTAATTTTTGTGGTGGTGGAGGCTTCATAAAAATCTATCATTTATATTAATACTTTTTGGGATCAAAATGCCAACAAAACCAATTATTTTCTGAGCATCCATGCAAAGAAGAGCCTCCTTTATAGGGCGGACACGCTGATATTAATTGATGATATTTAATTAATCATTTATTCCAGAAAGTTAATAGGTTAAAAAAGTTATTTATGGAGCTCAAATGCCGGTTCCGTCTTTTCAAATGTGAGGATTTGATGCATTTTTGTTTTCAAAGTAAACAAAAGAGATTGCAGAATGTGTTTTCTTACCTCAACTGATTTAAATTAATTTCACTACAGTACAAAAAAATAATTTACAGAGGTTTCACATTTTCTTGAGATTCTGTGATGATTGAGTTATAAATAGTGTTTTTGTTTTCTTTTACTAATTTTGATGGTGGATGATGCCAACGGCTCAAACCCGATGCAGCTCTCATGATGATGAACTGTTGTACCAACCTGCCTGGTTATGCAGACGGGGGTGAAAGCGTTGGTCCCGCACGTGAAGAGCGTCCTCCCACTTATCAACAGAACCCGGATGTAGTTTTGACACTCCTCCTGCAGACAAACACGCCACAACTCAGCTCTGTTGTTTTAGTTGACCACATTTTGAACAGAGTGAACAAAGACTTCTGTATTATATGACACACAACACGCTACCTCAGACTTCCCCTTGCTCTGACATGAGCGCCTTGTGTCTTCGTCAGGCGCCCATTCTGTCGCCTGGGGAACAAAAAGAAATATTTTGGTTTGCTGACAACTAAATTAACATGAACAGCATCTCCTGCAACATGTAATAAGAAACTCAGAAAACACACATGGTACATTGTGCAAAATTTAAATTTAAAGGAGTAGTTAAACTTAGTGGGAAAACGCTTATTTGCTTGCAATGTGTCTGCAAAAAACATTTGAACTTATAGATATCACCATGAAACTTCCCCAGTTGATTACTTACATTAAGACAATTATTTTTGTATTACAAGTTTTCTGAAATTTAATGTTTAAATATGCAAATGAGGCATTATCTAATGCTAACTTTTGGTGAATTTAGGTGAAATCTACAGACACAAATTGACAAAGTAGTAAAATAAACACCTAAATGTGTATTTTGGAAGTTTTCTGTTCCACTACTCTAAAAGAAGACTATAGCCCAAAATCTCAAAATTGACCAGTGCATGAAAAGTGATGTTTTTGCCTGTAGTGTCTCCCCTTAAATGTTATGTTAAATGTTAAACTAGTGTGAAAGGAAAATGAATTGAACTAAAAACACGTCACATTTCTCTAACATAAGCTTGGCTGACGTTACCTGTATGAGCGAGGCGTTGCTCAGACTCAGTCTGAAGACGAAGTTTCTGTAAAAGAGATATTTAATGTTAGAAGTGAAGCAGCAGAAGCGCACACACCGCAGAGCATTTAATACACAAATTCAAGGAATGTTCATGTATATTGGCAACATATGAGTTTTGTCTGCTTTCAGTGTTATTTATTCGTCACCTTGCTCCCACAATGAGCTGGTTTCTGCTCAGGTCCAGAGCCAGCTGGGAGAAATCCTTCACTCCTGGATGGGAGAACTCCGACATCCACGGCCTCAACGCTGCACAGAGGAGGAACAACAGGACGGGGAGACATGTAAGAGGGGAATGAGTAGAGCAGAGCCACAATATGAAGCACGTGGGAACCATTTCTCCACCAAATGGTAGCTGGCTCACAGCTCCAGTTGAGCCCTCAGTGTTTTTACTGATGTGTCACATTTCTCTCCAGTGAATCACCTGATCCTGCAGTCTGACAGCTCCGCAACCTCCCATGAGCCCTTTGTTGTAAAAAACTAAATTATGCTTGACTCATATTTCGTTTGATTTTCATGTGGTCAGTGATAGTTGAAATCATCACAATATTAATAGGAGTGAACACAAGTCCAATCTTATTGTGGTACATTTTGATTTCATTCTCTGTATTTTATTTGCTTTATTTATTTGCATTTTTACCTTGTAAGCACGTTGCGACTTTGTTTATGAAAGGCGCTGTATAAATAAAGTTTATTATTATAATAGATTAAATTAAAAGGTCTTGATTTAAAGCCTCCACCCAGGCAGTATGACAGCTAACTTAAAATTGAACAATAAACAAGCCGCTGGCTGTTTTACATTTGGGCGGTGTGTGTGAACAAACCCCATAAAGTGCAACAAATGAATCCTTCCCACCGTGTTTCAGAGCAAATTACAGGTGTCTAAATCAATGCTGCTTCTTTTTATCAGACGGCCTAGCAGCTTAACGTGGGACAAAATGTATCCAAAACAAAAACAGCACGGTTTGCCAGTCCAACACTTTGAGCTGAATGGAAGCTGACATCCTGTCAAAAATAATATCATCAGAGGCCCTTTCACAGACAGCTGAAGAAGAACATTTAATGAGGCCATACTGTAGACATTAAAAACACTTGTATAAACCTTTATGTCTGTTAAAATGTCCTAGCATTGTTCCAAAATATTTTCAATACCGAGCCTTGAAGCACAAGATAAACTAACTCTTTAAAATGCCACCTGAGAGCTTTTAACACCACCACGCTTTTACTATATCTATATTTGTAATACTTATTCTTTATTAATCTCATGTAAAACGTGAAGGAACATCTTGAAAGCAACTACTTTATCAAGATGGTTATTCGAAACAAAAGAGAACCATCATTCTACTCTTGACTATTGAAAGAGGGCAACAAAACAACAAGAATATAAACCATCACTTGAACAACCGGGATTTGACATGTTGACTGGTCAGAATATGTTTTTAATGTACAGTATATACTGTATAATGTATGTAACCATAAGATATACCAGCAGTTGTTGTAAAGTATTTATGATCCAACCAAACCACAAATCCCTCTCCCGCCTCTAGCTTCCCGCACCCTGAGATCCTTGGATGCATCATTCCTTGCGGTTTCAAGGTCTAGGTACATATACAATAGTGACAGAGTCTTTGCAGTCAGGGTTACTCTCTGGGTTTTTATGTGTTTAGTTCTTGGCTTTTAGTACATTTCATTCTCCTTGTGTTTCAAATGTGTTTTGTTTTCATTGTAAATCATTTTGAAAGGTGCAACATAAATAAAGTGTATTATTATTATTAATGTCTGTACGAGGTTCAATAAATCAGATATAAACCAGATCTGTCCTGTTTTCCATGAAATGGATTTACAATTGTTTAACGAGCTGATTATTTCAAACGATGTTGCTACTAGAATAAATATTACATAATATATAGTTGGGTGAAATGTTTACAAATCAGCTTCCAGACCAACAAAGCATGAATCAGATCAGTTTTCAGCTTCTGCTACGACACACAAAGATAACGCTGCTATAGATAACCAAAAATCCGGTATCGGCAATGGATGTTAGGCCACATGACTTCCTTATGAATGTGGACACGTGTTCCCACTAGAGCTGCAAAAATTAATCGATTAGTTGTCAACTTTTAAATTAATCGCCAATTATTTTGATAATCGATGAATCGGTTTGAGCAAATTTTTAAGAAAAAAAGTCCAAATTCTCTGATTTTAGCTTCTTAAATGTGAATATTCTCTGGTTTCTTTACTCCTCTATGACAGTAAACTGAATATCTTTGAGTTGTGGACAAAACAAGACATTTGAGGACATCATCTTGGGCATTGGGCATTTATAGACCAAATAACTAATCGATTCATAGAAAAAATAATCAACAGATTAATCGACAATGAAAATAATCGTTAGTTGCAGCCCTTTGTTCCCACAGTAGGCTGTGTGAACCGATCAGGACCGAGGCTTTTGACTTGTGTTCGCTATAGCCGAGGATAGAGGCCAGAAGTTGAGAGACAGACGTGGACGTGTCCTGGAAGAAGGACGGGTTCTGATGGACTCACCTTGGTAGGAGACAACAGGATGCTCCTTTCTACTACAGTCTGCTGGTTTGATGTGAAGCTGCTGGGACAGACACACAGACGAACAGATGACCAGCACGAGGCCACAGGGGGAGAGGGCCCACGCCCTCCACCCTGACGTAACCATGGCTACAACCACATCCAGTCTTCTCTCAGGTCCTCAGGAAACACCTGTTGGAACGGAGGAGACATCTTATAAGAACAAGACCAGCAAGAATCAAACACATCTGTATTTTTCATCCATATGTGCTTTACACTTCTGCACACCCTTCTTTGCTCTCCATCCGCCTGTCCATCCATCTGAATTAGTTTTGCCAGTCCCCCCCCCCAGCCCAGCGGTGGCTCTGTCTGTCTGCTCTGGGTGTCCCGGCCCTACAGTACTGTCAGCAGGACTCGGTCATGGCTAATTCACCTCAAAAGGCCAGAGCCGCCAATCTCTCTAATGCCGACTCTCAAGCCGAGGGTGCCATCAGCAGAGATCTTTGTGACTGAGGAGACCTATTCAGGGACGAACCTGGACCTGAGCCAAACAGGAGGGGGGGTGAACTCTGAACTGTGAGCCACATGAAGGGTCTTTGTGTTAACATCAAAATCCATTTATGTACAGTACATCAAATCTGCTCAGAGATGATGATCTGATGATAATGATCATGGGCACAGGGGTCGTAGCAAAGGCACGAAATGCTAAGAATGATCTGATGCTTTAGGCTGTATGCCGCGTGCGCACCGATGCCAGCACCTGTTGACCTTTGTGGACTTACTTTCCAACATTTGGTCATGATGTCAAACAACGAGCAGTGAAGAGCTGCGAGAGCAATGTGAGAAGTTCCCTCAGTGATGCCAAATAACTCCGACAATGAGGCCAACAGGTAGAACACAGCTGACAAATGGAGCTCTTTTCTCACCACTGTGTGAACATACGGACATCCAGGTCAAAAGGACGATTACTGTTACAGCATATGAACGTTTTATAGTTATTTTTAGGGATGACACCCTCTATCCGAGCCTTGTCTTTTTTTCGTGGGAAGGAAGACATTGCAATATGCGTGCTCAAGTAAGTTGTGGACAAACTGAAGAAACCAATCATCACATTTTTAGAGAAAAAAGAACATTTTTCATTATAAAGCTGACCTTAAATTCAGAAAAGGTTACATTCTCTGAAGAACTTTTAAGTTTGCTCGAAAAATTGCAGGTGATAAACACTGTAAACAAGCTAAAACATTGAAGCCGTTAAAGGGTTTGAGGTGTCAGTTGAAGTGTAAAAGCTGAATTATGAGTATTAAAGCAGATGAAATTTCCTGTTTCATGATTTATAAAAGTTGTTAAAAGTCTTTTGTGGCTCCAGAGGGAGTTGCATGAAGTTTGCCTCCGCCAACCGGTCAAGTTGCAGTTTATATCTGTCTAAAATGTCATCACTTCATCATTTCATCCTATTAGACATAAGAAATTGTCATAATTAGCATATTAATTCTTGAATTATGGCCAAAAAAAAAAATATATATATACCACCTCCACCTACAGCCTCAGCCAGTGTCCTGCAGACAGCTGCAGCCTGAACCTCCACCTACAGCCTTTAACATCAACCTGCACTGCCGGGTCCACCTAGAGTTCTACCAGATAGCTTCACCCCGAGCCGCACTACCGCCTCCACCTGCAGATTCTGATAAGACAGCTGCAGCCCGAACCTCCACCTAAATCCTCTTCCACCAACCTGCACTGCTGACTCCTATCCTATTGCCATGTCGAGACCTAAGTGGAACAGCAGGGACCAGAGATACACATGTAAATATAACTTTGCAGATGTACCAGAAAGAGCTCTTCCTCCTCCCACTCGTCTGGACTCAAGGTAGCGTCGATCAGACTGGTTTGTAGCAGCATGAGATTTTTGGTGGTGCCTCAGTGTCTAGTCATAGATTTTCAGTTAATCTGATTTTTTAATGCACGTTAGAAATGATCAAGCCTGTAGAAGTCATTGAGTGAAACGGGGATGTTATATATCCGTGTAATAGAACATCTTAGAATAATATCTGAGGTGGAAACTCTGTGGTTTTCTCCAGGCCCCGTTGGACTTCACAGACTTCCAGATCCATCAGCAGAAAACTACAACCTGAACCTCCACCTAAAGCCTTTTCCAGCAACCTGCACCACCGCCTCCACCTGCAGATTCTTGCAGACAGCTGCAACCTGAACCTCCACCAACAGCCTTTTACTGCCGGCTTGTAAGATCCCGAATTGTTACCCCCTTTATTCCGTAAGACAGTACCTACATATATGCATTGGTACGTACTGTACTGGTACACCGTTATTACAAAAGATTACACCGTAACTGCCGAGTTATTACGTGGTATGTTGCGGACTGTAATCTAAAGCATTACCGCTTCTCCCACTCTCCTTTAACCCTTAGACCAGTTTCATAGCAGCTCTGGAGGCGGTGAATGTCTGCCTGTCTATTGCTCACCAGGAAGGACTGAATGTGTGCGGAGGCAGAGGTTTTTCAACCTGCTGGGTCTGACATTGCTGCTTAATGAAGCGACAGGAGCAGAGCCTTCACCGCTGGCCCCGCTTTTGTTATGTGGCCATGCTCCTCTCACGGTGCTAAGGCCGGCCAGTGAGAGGCCTAGTGTTCTGGGTTCTCGTCTATTCAGCACAATGAGGGGGAGCAGCAGCAGACGTCAGTCAGATTCTTCAGGGGCAGTAGGAAATGTTCGGATGCAGATTCTCACTCTGTGATCAGCTTTAACTAGAGGGCAAGGACTGCATGCTTATTTTAATAAGGTTGTTTGTCAGTGCCCCTCCGATCGTTTTCAGATCCACCACCTCTGTTAAGGTTTGGTTACGTTTAATCAATTAAAAGCACTTTGTTAAGGTTACAGAAAGATCATAGTCATGGTTAAAAGAAACATAGGCCCTGTTTACACCTGGTATTAACATGCATCTTGGGTGATCCGATCACAAGTGGACAGCTCTAAGTACGTCAGTTCACACCTCCACATGCGCCTCCAGTGACCACTTGTGATCGGATCTCACTTCCTCGCTCTATATGCAAATAAACACGGAGAAGAAGAAATCAAAACAATACGGACTGGGTCTTTTCCTTGGCAAACCAAATCGCCCAAGATGTTTGATGCACTCGAAATATATCTCTATATATATTTCGAAATTTTCAGACGTCGTGGACAAAGTCCGCTTACGTGATTTGAGAACCACCTGGAGAAAAGGAGGAACAAAAGTAGAGCCGCAGCTTTGATGACGTATTTTCCTGTTTTTAAAATACGATACACTATGCAGTTATACGTCAGCTTAATACTGAAGATGTAACAAAGAATAAAAGCTTTATTACTCAAAATTCTTTGCAGTTTGTGTTTTATCTGATACTTTACAGAGTTTGAATTGTAAGTGTCCAGCCTCAATTACTGGTATACAAAATATCAGTAGTGTTCTCTCCTTTTCAAATTTTTGGTTTTCTGGACCTTTGAGCTGATTCTCACCACAGATCCATTCAGCATTGAAGTCTTAGATTGTGGGTCCCTCAAGTGACACCAACATCAGCTTGTCCATCATCTCTACTTTCAGAGACGACCTCCAGTCTGTCTTGATTCTGCTTAGACAGCTGAAGAGACTGGGGTGCATGTTTTGCTGTCCCTATTTTTTACATGTTAAAATGTGGTTGCCACTGATGGCAACCATAGGCTAAGAATCGGTCCAATGGCAACCTGGCAAGCCTTACTGTTGAGCCCTGTTAGCACTAAGATATGTGGTCAAATGCATCCCAGATCACCTCGGCAAGTGGTTTGAGTGATCGGATCAAAATGCATCTTGGTGGTCGTTTACACTTGTATTATTTAGCGCTGTCCACTTGTGCTCCAAGCACCCAAGACGCATGTTAATGCCAGGTGTAAACAGGGTCATCGACTTTTGGTAGGAGACAACATGCAAACAGCAGTCTATTGTGATAAAGTCTGACATTATATACACAGTGTACGCCCAACCATCTACCCCGATCTTCCTGAGAGGTTTCTGCAGCGCTTTAATATCACATTAGTTCCGCCTTTGTTTATGAGAGAAGACAGCCATCGCTAGGATGACCACAAGAGGTCGCTTGTCCAGAATGTTTTTTTTTGAGCATTTGAACAAACAGCTAATGTTGTAATTTTTTCTGATGAGGACAGTCTCAAATAACGACCGCAAAAGCTCGTCTGTGTTGTCAGCACTAGAGTATAGGTGATATACTCACTATAAAGTTGACCAAGTCGTCCTTTAATGCTTCTTTCGAATCAGCCAAAAAACACTGTTTAGATTTGGAAGGAAAAAAACAGTGTTGATGGAAAAGTAGGAAGTAAAGGCGGGCAAACATTCAAGCCTGTTTTCCCGGAGCCATGAGCGTGTCAGAACCTTCATTCATTCACGTCGCTGGACTGTGTTGGAAAAACACCATAAAGCCTTAACAACCTGTGAGCAGATTAGAAATACAGAGTCTCCGATTCATGTGACCTGTATGTGTTTGGACTGTGGGAGGAAAAAACCGCAGGAACACGGAGCGAACATGTGACCCCCACACAGAGAGGAACGCTGCCAAGATTTTAACCCTCTTACAGCCGCCGGGCATGAAGTTTAAGATGCACTGCGTCGATGAAGCAAAGTATGACAGGTGTATACTTTATCTTATCTACTGCAGCTCTGTTTGCCTTGTGTTTAATCTCATTCCTCCGTGAGAGTGAAAGCTCACTGAAACATCACGTGGAGCACTTCACCTCGCTGAGAGAACACACAGACTGCATAACTAAGATGCTCTACCCATGATCAACACAGACAAAAACTCAAAGCAAATCCTGTGTTTGCAATAATTTCCACTAAGATCCTGACAATTTTACTCTTTGCTCTTTATGTTTAAAGTATATACTCATTGTTAAAATACATCTTAGTAGCAGAAATGCATTGGTAATAAACAGCGGCCTATTTGAAAGGAATAAAAACAGCTTCTTCTTTAAAAAACAGTGCACATTCATAGATAGTTTACCTGCCCTCTTATTTCACTTTGACATTTATCACTAGTACGTGGTTTGCTGCGGTGTCTTCAGTTAATAAATATATAATGCTGCAATCCATTGTGCTCGGGACTCTGAAAAAAATGACCTCCGACGCGGAAAAGTACAACGGAGCGGTCATTCGAGTCGGAAACTCGGGCGAGATTTATCTAGCCTGAGTTGGACGACATAAACACACCCTGACGTCACGGCAACACGGCGCCCAACACAGTGAATTACCTTTTCATCTTTTTTTTTTACTTTATGTAGTGTTTTTACGCAGTGTGCCTTCTCTTCCCGTCTCTTTTTACAGGGTTTTCCAATGAATCCTTAAAATGTCTATAATTAGATTTTCTGAAATATTTCTCCACAGGTTGTTAATTTAAAGATGGTTACTTTATACGCTGTGGTAATTGATTTAGGTCCTCTGTAGATGCTTGTGAAGCTCAGAGACTTGCCATACAAACATCAGTTTGCTGCGGGCGTCCATGTTTTCCCGAGCAGATGCACTGGGACACATTTAGATTGGAAGTCGGGAATACCGACTACCGACTTGCAATGGATTGCAGCATAAGCCCTGTATGGTAAAAAGGTTAAATTATTCCCCCTATGCGTACCCGTCAATATAGAGTTTATTAAAATTGTCTTCATCATTTCTCAAAATCCAGATTTGCTGGATTTAAATCAGTGGTTCCCAACCTTTTTTTTTTTACTTGTGACACCTTAAAAAGAAGCTGTGTTTACTTGTGACCTCTTTATATCGGGATTTTTCTTTCTCAGATTGCTTCATTTAAATACTTTTTCTAAGCCCGTAGATGTGAAATTATCCACTGATTCACGAGCAAAATGCAAAGAATCGAAATAATAAAATAAATTTCCTGTTAATCATCTCCCGCTTAAGCTACCAAGGTTAGCAGAACAAGCTGCAGCCTCCGGTGAAAACAAGTGTTTTGGACAGTAGTAGTGTTCCTGCAGCACTTGTAGTTACACAAAGTTTACACAGAGTTTAGCCAGTTATTAGACTTTAGAGTTGGGAGGAAAAAAATGTAAATCTCCTGGTTGTTTTTTTGTGTCTGCAAGCTTGAGACACTTACTGATCTTAAGATCTGAAAGCAAGCTTACAAAATTAAAGTAAAACAGACCTCGAGTATTTTTTTTTTGTGAGGCTCCCTTTCTTTATTTCAAGAACTTTCTATTCAAGCACTCTTGGCTTTGTCTTGAGACAAACTGAAGCAGTAGAACATTTCAGTCCTTTCAGGAGCCAAAGGGATGGCCCTCCCATGGTGTGTGTCACTTGGATACCTTCGCTGCCTATATATGAATGAGTTGATTCGATGGAGAGAGGAGGGTAAAGCATGGATGGATCTCTTTTGTGGCCATGTGACCATTAAGCTTACTCGAAGTTTGAATGCGCCAACAAGGGGCAGCCGCGCTGACACTGTGAAGGTGCTATTTCTTATTCTGTCAGGATGAGTAAAACCTCTTCGGTCGTTTCTCACAAAACAGCTATTATAGGGAACTATATGTCGCGATCTGACGACAAAAGACCTTGAAAATGCTTAATAACACTTCCACCGGGATTACACAGGCTACAAAATGAGCATGCTGAGACTCGGGGTGTACACGTTAAGCGAGCTTCATTAAAATCCTGACAAATCCTCTTTACCGAGGTGATAGATGACAGGGAAATTAATTACAAGTAATTATTTCCTCATTCAGAAGCCGCGCAATTTGTTCCTCCGCGGCATCAAAAATAAAAGGAGGGAGTAGAGCGTTTGACCTTCGTATATCAGCCTCTTGTCTCAACTCTCTTGTACTTGGACTTCATCCAAATATCATTAAAAGAAACGGTGAATCGCCCCCCAACCCGCTCCAAACTCCAAATTCCTCCCTGAATAAAGAGGGCTCACAAAACAGCAGCTGCTACCAAAAAGCATATCTCTAAAAAAATCTCTGAGCATCACAGCAGCAGCTCCTACGTGACGGCAGCCCTCACCTATAAAGTAGTAATATGAAGTCAGTTCAGTTGGAGCAAACGGACACTGAGAGGGCATCCAAATTCTCTCCATCAAAATATTCAGAGAGGACCATTTCCGAGGCAGTGTTCTCAGCTCCTTCCTACCGGGGTGAATGGCCTCTCTGTGCAACCTGCCAACTATCTGCCAATGGCCGCTCTCTTTTACAAGTGAATAGACTGAGTTTAGCCACAGTTAAAAAGACACACTAACGTGCCATGGCTGCGCCACAATGGCCGCTCGGGTAATTTGCCAAACCTAATGATGCCGGTTTGGCCCCGGCTAGAGGAGGTAGAGAGCAGGAATCCTAAAGAGGCACACAGCTGCACCGATTCGCTCTCTTCCTATCTCCCCTCTCTCATCTCCGTCTCCCTCTGTGCTCTTATCATCAACTCCATTTCTCTTGCTTTCTGGGGGAAATACACGACTAGGGTGTGTATACACTATCACTACTATCGAGACTTTCCCCACATTGAAGGAAAATCATTAGACAAGACTGAAAATTACAGGTCTGCTCAACCATCTACCTGCTCACACCAGATGGGGACACAGTTGGCGACTAGCTGGTGAACATAGAGGAGCATTTAGCAGCTAAAGAGACAGATATTTCCTTCAGGAGTTGCTGGAGACCAATATCGAGCTAATAGGAGAGCAAATATTGGAATTACATTCATCAGCTGGCCAGAAACACAATACAAGGCCACAATAAGAGCCTATGGATAGAGGGTGTAGTATGCTTTCCAAATGTAAAGCCGTCCAGTGTTGGAAACTATTTCTTCCACCAGCCACCATTTTGTGTCTAATTAACAACTAATACACATTTTTCCAATAAAAAGTATCAATTTAATATTTATTCACTTATGGTTATCCATTTTAATTCTCTCTCCCTCACACACCACACTCTCTCAGACAATAGACTGCACACTCAGACACAGTAGGTGGCAGTGTGCACCTTTAAAGTTTGCGAATGCGATCCGCCAATAAACAAAAACAAGAAGAAGAAGCAGTAGAAGAACCTTAATCTGATTGGTCGAGAAGATACAGGTACTGATACAGGTAGAGATAACCGCATAGGTTAGTAAGTAACAACACTATTCCACCGGGCGTAGTTGCGCCGCGTTCCGGCTGCGATGCAACCACCGGAGCTGATCGCAGCCTCTCTAGACAACGCTAGCGATTCCACCAGACGCACCGTAGCACGTTTCAAAAGCTTCCATAAAACGTTCCTTAAGCGGCTCTCCACTCTGCTCCGCTAGGGCGCCTGACGACTGAGTTGACTTTTCCACGGAACGATTAAATCGTTTGTTAAATGCCCCCTTTGTTTACCCGCCACCGTGGCTAGAAGGTTGAACAAATGTACCTGTTAATTTCCAACCCAAGTGGCCAAAAAAAAAAAGCAGCTTTAAGTTAATAAAAAAAAACCTTTAACTTTATTAGATTCGTCATATACATACAGGTACATACATGAAATTAGACCTGTGCATTTAACCCATCCTTAGGAGCAGTGGGCTGCTTTAAAGCACCCGGGAAGCAATTTGGGGTTCAGTGTCTTGCTCAAGGACACTTGGACATGCAGACAGTAGGAGCAGGAGGAGGAGACAAGTAGGATTGGACCGCCAACCTTGCGGTTAAAGGACGAGCCGCTCTACCCACTGAGCTACAGCCTCCCATTACAAGACTGGCATAAAGTGCAAAGCTCTGAGTGAAAGGATGTTTATTCGCCTAACATTTAAATGGACAATAATCAATAAATAAGGCACTATGCAGAGGCTATAAATCCTCTTGACATGTAGGGGAGGGATTGTATTAACAGGTTCATCAGAAACTTTACTGATTTTTGCCAAAGTGCATCCACTATCTGACTATTTATGTGCAATAGAAAGTACCAATGCAGGTCAACAAGATACATTCATGCATATGATTGGACTGACAGCCACAAACATTACTAACACCACAATCACACCAAAAACTGCAGCCAACAACAACTGAATCCACACCTCTTCAACGTCATGCCAAACCGTTTACAGTAAAGTATGACCACCTGTTATCACGTGGCTGATGTTCCACGTTTAGGTCACGTGATGACAACTGAGCCATCTCCATGACAACTGAGCAAACTCCATCCAGTGAGGAAGACCTTGAGATGAGTTTCAGCGCTCTGGAAAAAGTCCAGCAAATGCAACATTGTTCCCAAGACTGATGAGTTTAACATCCGACAGTCTTTTAAAAAAATGTACCGTGATAAGCTTCACAAAAGTAGTATGATGCATTAGCTATTGGATTTAATTAACAGTATACAAAACTGTCCACCCCTTTATGAGGTCTTGTAAATGGATGAAAACTATTTAAACTATTATGTTTAAGTGCATGCAATTTTAATAATGACCTGCAGAATACAAATTATAGGTTTGGATTGTATTATCTCAGTAGTTTGTGAGCCTAATCTATCCACATATTTATTCTTAAATTAACCGTTTTTAATGGATATTCTGCTGTTTGTGTTGAACTAACATCCAACTAGACTGTCTTTGAAACCCTGGCGTGACTAACAGTCTTAGCATTTCATACTAATGTCGTGGAGAAGGATCTCATAAAATCTAGTCAATGTTACAGACTAAAGTGAAGATTATTGTGATGCCAGATATGACTGGTATTTTCCAGTAATGGCTCATACCTCACACTCCGTAAAATTACCATAAAAAAAGAAGAACAAATTAAAGATTTGTAAGCCAACCTTGAATCCTATTAGTCATCTAATCAACTACGAGGAATGCCAGATATTATATTGGGAGAGAATAATTGCAATTTTTACATATAAATTGCCAGGTGGTTGCTTGCTTCTAGTCAGCAATATTCATCAGTATCCCAAGAACGTTGCCTGAGGGTTACAATCAGTGCAACATGTGGCTCTTGCTTGACAAAAGGCCAATTGCTCATCTATTGAAAAAAAAAACACTCATTCAGACATCATTTTAGAATCCAGACTGAGGCTATTGATCCAGGTTTTTCCTTTGCTTTTCTCTCCTAAACCATCCCCATGCCAATTACAGCACTCATGCCTCAGACAGAACAAAGGAAATATCCACTACACATTACCTGAGCCCCCCCTCCAATGTTAACACATGTCTATCCATGCAGGGGAGAGGGAGAGACAGAGCGGTGTACGCTGAGGATGGGAGTGAAAAAGGAGGCGGAGGGAGAGCTTGCGGGTCATGTTATAGATCATTAAAGGAGAAATTAGCCTGCAGAGAGGAAAACTGGCAGAAAGACAGCCACAAAAAAAAAGTGGGCGACTTAGACACAAAGACAGAAACACAAAAGAATAAGTAATTGCACTGCCTCCACATGGGATGCATGAATACGCTCAGAGATATATACAAGGAGATAAACTTACTTGTTCACCATCACCAAACTGATCCGGGAGACAAACACGGGTCCTTCACGTGGTGAGAGAGAAAGAAACAAGAGAGAGAGAACTTGTTACACATCGACACACAGTGGCACGCTGACCAGAGTGTGTGCAGGGAGGTGGAGGGGGTGGAGGAAAGGGGTGTGTGTGTGTGATGGGGGAGACGGTGGAGCAGGGGGGAGCAAAGCATTCCTGTTTGTGCAGAGCAAACTTAACTCTCTGAATAGAGAAGGATGTCTGAGTGTGTATTGTTATATCCTTGTGAGATCCAGGCTTAGATTTTGGTAAAAAAATGAGGTCAGATTAAGGTTGTAATCAGCTAAAAACATCCTTGGATTCAGATGCCAAAATAAAAAAGAAACATCCAAGAAACCCAACAAAAATTGCTAATAGTGTTCATGTTTTCAGCTATTATACTATTTAGTCTTAATCGTGTGTCCTTGTTAGTTGTTATCATAGTTAGTCAACCTCATCCTGTTTCTTTTAAAGGTCCAGTGTGAAGGATCTGGTGGTATCTAGCGGTGAGGTGAGGAGATTGCAACCACCTGTAGCCTCTCCGTGTGCCAAGCTTGTTGGAGAACTACAGTGGTCAACGCGAAAAGCCCTCTCTAGAGCCATTTGGCGCAAAGCCAGTGCATAGAGTGTGTGTGTACGAGGGAAGTGAGTGTTGAAGCAAGAGAGAGAGAGAGCTGCGGCAACAGGAGCGAGTATCGTTATCGACTCTGGCCCAAGCAGGAGAAGTTAACAGAGTTTGGTAATGCCTGTTCTGGGCAACTGTAGAAACATGGCAGTGCAACATGGCGGACTCTGCGGAGAGGATTTTCAGGTGATTATACTAAAGAAAACATACTTATTATTATTATATTCAATTTCTGCCAATAGATCCCCCTAAATGTTAGACACTGGTCCTTTATGTCAAGTTTTAGTTGACTAAAAGTCTGGGCATTTTGGTTTCATCTTATTCAAAGAAAACCGTAACTATTTCAGTATAGTGTTACTCAATGAAAACTGTTTTCATTCAACATTTTAGTCTTTTTTTAGTCAGATTATATTGAACGTTCCAGGCAATCTAGTCTAGCCCAAATATCACCTGGTTTCCTTCTCCCAAGCCCTGACATTGTTAACTTTAATTTAAGTAAGTGAGTTACTCCGAGTCCTCCTGACTGTGCTCATTGTGTGCTGCCACTGTAGACCTCATACGGATAATTTCTTTTTTTTTTTAAAGTCTATAATATTTTGTCTCCTCTTTTCTGTCAATGACAATAAAGAGAAATTTTTGTAAAGTTTTCATTTTTTAAACTACATTTTAGTGTTTTTTCGTCAACAATATTGCATGTCGATATAGTCACAGTTAGTGATTAATGACTGTGTTATCATTTCGTCTTAAAAAAAAGGTCGCTGATGAACATATTTCGTCATAGTTTTCGTTAATAAAAATGTACACTGGTTGTTAGTAAGTTAACACTATATTTCAAGATTTCAAAGATTTAATTTGACTTTGCTATTGGACAGAAGTCCCAAACATTCTCACGTTGCCTTTAGTGTCAGTCTCACTCATTGTAATTACTAATTAGGCCAATTAATGACATTTTCATTCGGTTTCATTGAAGCCTATTTGCACTGGACACATGGACAGCTTGTAACCTTAAACCATGTGTACATTAAAGCTCCGACTGAGAAGCAAATTTACTGTATTTCATCATTTCAAAAATACACACTTTCTTGCACATATTCTCCTTGTGGATTTATGTGTGTTTTTCTCAAATATGAAAAGTTGCTTATGTTTTGTAAGTCAAAACATTTCCCTTTGAGAAACTTCTGTGCAGTATGAAGTGCACAGTTTATTTCAGTAACAATCTAGTGCTAGTTATGTTCTTATTACATTTAAAATGCATTGAGTTACTGAGCTGCTGACGACTGTTGGCTGACTCCTTCAAACTAATTATCGGCATCTAAATCAGTGCACATGAAGTGATCTGAGGTCAATATTAAATTGTTGTTGGTCGAGCACAGCTGCGGTGTCATCAACGTGCAAATGAGCGAGGAGACAGAGTCAATAGCGAATGCAATTAGCTCAGACAAACATTGTGTTTGCCTAAACAAAGTCTGGCCTCCAGAGTCACCTGATGGCCAGCAGAAAGAGTCACATTGTTTACTGGTACACTTGATTGAATGTGACCCTTCAATGACAAAAAAAGTGTCCACTTCCTGTATGTGTTACATGATCTTCAAATCCTGCTGCATAATTTCACAGACATGACTGAAAGATTTTCGGTTTGTGATACATTTGTGATATTTATATATTGTCTGTGTATCATCCGTGAAAGTAACATTTTGGTCGCCTAAAAATGTCTTATTCAGCGTTTGGTTGTACTTAGCTCTGACCTCTCGTAGTCGTGTCTAGAAGGTAACCCACAAATTGCGAAAACTTTGTCCCCCGATGACCTATCCTAACCTTAACTATTCAAGGTCAATGCCTAACCTTAACCATCTTGCTAGAGTTTCGCAATTTGTGATGGTCACGGCCAAAAACCAAGATGGTGACGGCCAAAATGCCGAACTCGAGGCTTCACAACAGCAGACCACAAACCAATGGGTGACGTCACGTCACGGGGACTACGTCCACTATCATCCCTGAAGGCAGCATTCACAGAGAGTAGTAGAGATAAAATTTATAGATAAAATAAACACAAGGAAAAAGAAGATTTTTCTTCTTTACATGCAGAATTAGCCGTAGATCCATATTAACAACAGAAGAGAGAACTATCAATTCACTTTCTGTGATAAAATAGTCTAAACTAAAGTAAGGGAACCTTCAGTTTGGACTATTTTATCACAGATACAGTGCGTGTAGTCAAGGTCAAGAATGAACCTCCACAGAAATACATTTTCACCAGATGGAGATCTTTACGCAAACAAAAACCTGTCATTTTTACACATATTCAAATGTACTGTCTTGTTGTGGACATACTTTGTGTCAACAAGCAGGAAATATGACAGGTGTTTTTGTACTGTTGACAGTGACCCACTTAGGCATGGCTACAGAAGTGCCAATCTGAGAAGGCGAAGGGGTGACCTCCCATTCAGAAATTAATGGCACCAATAAATCATATCCAGTGAAAAACGACAGGATCGTTTAGCTTCCCGTGCGCCCGGCGGAGCAGAAGAGACAAATAACGCTTCCCGGTCTCATCCCCAACCTTTACAGAGCAGGACATTCATCTCTCTCAGCCTCCGTCTCACCACAGTACCAAACCCCCCTGAGAGGATGAATGGCTCGGTCCTGTGCAAACTTCAGGATGACCTCCTCCGGCTCTGTTTTTACAGCCCTCCTGTCACCGCTGAGGCTGAATGATTACCGGCACAGTAAGATGCGGGGGGGTGCTGAGCAAAAACCAAACCAGGAGCAACGAAAGATGGCCAGGTTTGAACATTATAGAAAGCAGTGGACTCCAGGGGAGCTAAAAACTCGGCCTCCAAGCTGTGTCAACTTAACGAGTGAATATGATTGTGACTCCTGTGTCACCTTGCATGATTCTGAAAATGTATCTGGTTTAGAGCATTCAGCCACCTCTAATTGCCTCTAAGTGCCAGCGTCTTTTGAAAAGCCCAAATTATTTGCGGTGCATCCACCTCCGCGCACATTAGGTTCAAACCAAGTAGCTGTTATGAGCATGTTTTGTGTTGTATTTAATTGCCTGTGTTATGTCTCGATCATTTCACTCTCAGAATAGCAGAATTTTAAAACATCTGTGTATCTGCTAGTCAACCCTTTAAACCCATTTTGCTCAGTTTTCACTCCTTTTAATCACACGCGTTCAAAGTCACTACATGTCTAAGTGAGGATTGCCCAATATTAAAGGTGCTAATCTCGATATTCAGAGCATTAATATAGCAGCAAACAACTATTGTCTGTGTAAAGATATAGAGGAGTAATGTCTACCTGAGCAGAGAATGAAGTCACTCTCCCTCTCGTAGCCGACTGTGTGTGTTTTAGTGCGCCATGTTTCTACAGTAGCCCAGAACGGACAAACTAAACTCTGTTAACTTTTCCTGCTTGGACCAGAGTTGATAACGTTACTCAGTGCCGCCGTCGTCGCCGCTCGCTCCCTCTTGCATCACCGCTCACTTCCCACGTACACATACAGGCTAAGCACTCTTGCTATTACAACAACTGGCTCTAGAGGGCGCCATTCGCATGTTTGCATCGGCCACCGTAGCAATCCTACATGCTTGGCACATGCTGCAACCTCACCACTGGATACCGCCAGATCCTACACACTGTTCCTTTAACCTCCTAAAAAACAAATGTTTAAACCTGCATTAATTGATTTTTTTAGCCATTTTGGGTCAGCAACAAATTTCACATTACACATTTGACCTGTTATTCATCAGAAAATATTGATTTGTGCCGCTTTAAACTACTCCAGCTCCAACAGTTGGACTAAAGGCAAGACAACTCTGTCATGAGGCCACTGTTGTTTCTTTTTAGAGCTTTTTAGAGCTGAAAACAGCTGCCTGTTGCATCTGGAAACAACACTAGTGAGAGCGGGGAGGCCTAAAGTTGTGGTTGAAAGACGCTAAAATCCTCCATAGAGCTTAAAAAAGCATATTAGTTAATCTCCAATGATCTCCTTTAATCCATGACCAGCTGCAAAGGAGGCCTACAGCGGTTACCCAATAACTCTTCACCCCCAAAACCAGCACCCGACCCCCACCGACCCACCCACGTCACTACCCTCAAAGGATGCCTTGTCCAGCACATAGCGCTCCTCTGTGAAACAGCTCTGTGTGTCACAAAGAAATATTGACTTTTAATGCTTCAAACATTCAGCTCGTGTCGTTTTAAACAAACCTGGCTGTGTTGATTTTTTTAAAACCCAGCAGTCGCTGAGGTTTACCTTTCTACTGGAGCAATAAAACTGTGCTTACAGGAGTCACACACACACACAGTTTAGAGGTTAGAGGAGCAGCACAGCGAGGATGACACTTAAACAATCTTATGCAGCGGACAGTTTGACATTCTGGGAAATATGCTATGTATGAGATATCAAATTCAACTAGCTGTCTAAGGTGGAAAAAGATGTCCAAGCGTGTCTTATTTACACTTCCTGTCTTGTTTATTTACTTGTGTAGGAATAGCAGTAACAACTATCATGGTGGTCAAATCTCATACACGGCATTGGAAGACTGTGGCTTTCTGAGTTTTTCCGAGAAAAACACATAACAACTTTCCCTGAATAAATAAAGGTTAGTCTCAGAGTCTGAATAAACCTTAACACCCGGCCGCCTGTCCATCAGCCCCTCAGCACTAAACTCCCCTCTTTCTCTCCTCATCCATCTCTCTCTCCTTTTCCACTTCAGCCTGACCTCATGTGAAACTGTGGAGGTCTGTGGGTAACACACTCACACGTCCAGTTTAATGATTTAATGCCACTTCCATTAAGGGGGTTATATATTAGCAGCAGTAAGTCCTTGTATGTAGTGAGGAACTTAGCAGCTCTGTTTCCATTCAGGTTGTAAGCTGGTGTTTAAAAAAAAGTGGTGGAAAATAAAATAATAAATAAATCTACTGTGCAGTAATGTCTTTAACCATAAACTATCAATAAACATATCGGATATTTCCTACATGGTTGGTCCTCGTCTGTTTATGACCGCTTGGCTTGCTAACTACTTTTCAAAGGTTATCGTAGAGTTTTACATTAGTGAATGAGAAATGAAACATTTGTCTGCGGTAAAAAAGGAAACATGACAGATTAAAGTTGATTAAAGCTGGTAGTAATCTGCATTTTAAGCTCAAGCAATTGTCATATTTGAGTATATATTGTGTATTTTCACAGTAGGGGAATATATTTAAAAAGTTAATGTGACCTAACAAAGTAAATAGTACACAAACATGTAAGAATTTAGGTTTAAATACATTAAATAAACTATTTTTGTTTGTCTGAAGTAACGGAGGTGTCTAGACTCCACTAGTTTTATTGCTCAGCCTGTTATTCTTTTGTCTGTATACGCAGATATGATTGAGGAATGACAATGGACACATTAAGCTATTTCAATTGGGAAGAAAACACTGGAGCACATCTTATCATGATCAAATTATCATGCAAATGATAAATCTTGTCATGAATAATTGAGAGTAAACTGCTAATAATAGACATTGCACTTCTGCAAACCCAAGATAGATGCCAATATCTACTAAAATATGGTAGTTTGATGTTTGTTTGTTTATATCAGAATACCATAAAAAGTACTTTTTTATGTTTATGAATAGTGATGAACCACACACTTCCTCCACTATAATGCAAATCTTTGTATTAGCTCAGGATCAACTCACATTATCATGCAAATGATAAATATTGTCATGAATAATTGAGAGTAAACTGCTAATAATAGTCATTGCACTTCTGCAAACCCAAACTACATGCCAATATCTACTTAAATGTCCTAGTTTGATGTTTGTTTGTTTATATCAGAATACCATAAAAAGTACTTTTTTTAATGTTTATGAATAAGTTTAAGTTTCAAGTTTATTTGTCATATGCATTTAAAAGTACAGTGTACAGTGAAATGCAATGAAATGCATTTTGCCCTGGCTCTCTCTCTCAGCTCTTAAAATCTATAAATAGTACACTAGATAAATACTACAATAAATAAGACAATACCTGAGAATAAAATTACAAAACAACCTAAAAACATCCATAAAACAATCCACAGCTCTGCATTCATTTAGTGCTACTGTTCAGTAGTCTAGTGATGAACAACACACTTTCCTCCACTATGATGCACTGTGGTGGCCAACAGCAAAATCAGGTCAAAAAGTAGAGATTTTAAGCATGCATTGTGCTTCTATGCTATGCTGAATTTACCAGAAGAGCTTAACATTTAGTACTGGAAGTATTTTCTAACTGTAGCACCACAGCATGCTTTAGGATATGTTTTGCAGAAATAAATGTTACTAAATTAACTGCAGTTTTGTGCCGAATTGCAGAGCAGAACCTAACTATAGGTTTGTTGAATGTTTTAAGTTCAAATGTTTTTCCAGAAAGCTCTGCAGCAAAAATAACTTGATTTTTGAATGGAGTTTGGTTTAAATGCTTTCAACGCAGGGGGCTAAAATGGAACAAAAAAACGATACTATAAGTGGGCTACTATGTCTATCACTGAAGCTTACTCATGCAATAAAGTTACAACTAGATGAATCTCGAGCTTACCTTTCACTTTTGGTTCATTCCTGCTGGTGGTTGAAGTTGTGGTCCTGGTTTCAGAGAGGGAGAGATGGTGCAGGTTCACAGCAGCCTGGTATCCAGAGGTCTGGACTCTGATGCTGCTCCTGCAAGTTACAGGTTTATCTCAGACCAGTAGGGGTGCTGCAAAGAGTTAGGAAAGGGAGGACCAACTGTGTAATAATAAACTCTGTAGTAATATATACGGCATGTTAGAACAGGAGTGAGCATCATATCTCTGAATATTAATAACAGTCTAGGATTTCCCATCAGTTTGCAAAATCTGACACAAATCTACAGTAGCCTATAGACATCAATGTTCACATAATAAAATGTACCATTTTATGCATTGGAAGACAATTTCTAAATAATCTAGTTTACTAACTAGACTGTAACTTTTTTTAAATGTTGGGACAGAACCAGGGTCTGAAATTAAGTTTTTTTCTCACAATTGTTTTGTCTGCCACTTCTGAAATCTATGAAACACTAGGAAAAAGTAAAAAAAAATTGAACTTTTTTTATGCAGAATATCAGAATAGTAGGATCTGCAATTGCATTTCTCTTTGCAAATAAAATAAAGTATTGACTGAGTTAATATTTGCTTGAAAACTATTAATTAGAAATCAATACAGGGTTTTTGAGAATCGATACAGTATCACAAAACATAATATTGCAATACTCCATATTTTCGATATTTTCGTCCACCCCTTGTAAACACTGAGTCAGTGGTAACAGACAGTAGAAATATGGATCATGTAACCTTAATCACTGACTATTTTAATTTAAAAATTGTTTTTTTTAAATACTTTTTTTAATATAAGGAAAACTTATCTGCCATGGTGGCAGGTGACCTGATATGTGTACCTGCCACAGCCAACATTTACCCTGTATTTGGCAGGTAGCAGGTGTTAATTTCATTCCCTGGACAGAACAATAAAATGGGCAATGACATAAAGAAAACAAGACAAAAAAAGACTCAACTTTTTCTTGGGATGAAGGCTATCTGTCCACCAAATGTTCTCCAAAATCTGTTGCAGCCTATCTGACCTGCAAACATACAGGTGTGTTTTCATTGGCAGAGGTTTGCTGGGTTCATTGAAAAAAAAAAAAAAAAAAATGCATTGCAAAAATCACTGAAAAAAGCTTGGCTGCTGCCACCTACTGGGACATTGCCCTGCACATCCCATTGATAAGATTGAGCTGTAAATACATCTTGTTTTTAATCATAATAATCACGTGGACAATATAATAAGTATATATTTGAAGACAAAGACATCAAATATGTCAAGGTAAGCATGATGTAGATTCAATTAGGTGTTGGAACAATACGATTATTTCTGTCTCTCCCATTATACTCACCTTTTTCATTTACGATGACAAAAAGAAAAACACTTTTTTTGGTATTCAATCAGAAGTGAGATCAAAATAGAATATACTTATAAAGAAAAGAGAAAGAAAACAGTCAAACTAAGAGCTATATTTAATCCAGTGTGAACTGCTATATTTTTTTAATTTGCAGTTTAAAACTTTTTCAATTAAGCAACAGTCTATTTCTTCTGAGGACATCTTTATAGTTTAGTTCTACAAGTGCAATTGGTGGGTAGTTTATAGGCTGATTCCAGTATTTTAAAGTTAATACAGTATATTTACCCCTTACCCTTTATCATATCACATTTATTTTACATGTGAAATAACACAAACCTAGGTTATATTTTTCTGTAAGGGTAAATTTAAATTCTGTATTTCTCCATCCAAATTTCATTTGTGGCACTGTGGAGAGGGTTTTGAACCAGCATTCACTGTTTGTGGTGGGATATAAGATTTATAGAAAATATAACTGAACAGTTAACTTAATAAATTAAATATTACAAATACTTTTGTATATAATATATATTTTGTATTTATAAAATTCCTGGCCACAACTACATGTTTATTTTTTTTTTATACTTTATTTTTTCCCTTTTTTGAGGGATCAAATCCAAATCCAATCCTTAAGTAGTACACTGGAGAAAACAACCTCAACATTCAAAATTGAAACAAAATCAAGAAAAGAAATAATAATAATAATAATATTAATGATAAAAAAGAAAGAATATAGTTAAAAAAACAAAACCAAAACAATAATAATACAAAAATAAGAGAGTAACAACTACACATTTAAAGTAATTTTTAGCTCACCATTACTTTTTCTATGAAGTCATAAACAAACAATGGTGGAGGAAGTATTCAGATTACTTTATGTACCAATACCACAGTGTGTAAATACTCCATTACAAGTTAAAGTACTAAAATGTACAATACTTCCCTTTGAAATGTAGTGAAGTAGACGTCTAAAGTAACATACAATGGAAATAGTCAATGAAGTACTTAAGTACAGTACTTGAGTAAATGTACTTAGTTACTGCTTCTATTTTGGCTAGCACTGATGTAGTCATTTTCCCGCGCTTTTGGTTATTCATTATGAGCAAACCGGAAGAACGCATTCACATTTCCGTGTCAAATCCATCCAATAGAAAGTGAGAACGCAGTGTGAGCCAATGAGGTGCATCTGACGCAACTCTCTCGTCCAATGAGCGTTGAGTAGAGTCGATAAGCCCAGCCAATTGGAGGCCAGCAGCATTGTGTGAGCTGAAGCAGAGTCTGCCGGGCTCATTTCGCCGCTCCTCCACCCGGCTGCTCTCTCTCTCTATCTCTGGATCCTCAGCGCAATGGCGGACCAGCAGCAGCAGTTCTACCTCCTGCTGGGCAACCTCATGAGCCCTGACAACACCGTGAGGAAGCAAGCAGAGGTGAGGAGACGAAACAAGGCTGGTTTAACCGGGTGACAAGTAGAAAGCAGTGGAGATCGGTCGGAGTTAGCCGCCTAGCAACCTAGCAACCTAGCAACCGACGTCAGGGCTCGGGAGCCCACGTGCAATGTGAAGCCGACAGTTACTAGTCAGCTAATGCTAACTAACTACCATGTTGCGTAGTTACGTGGTGGATAATGTTGATCACACTGGTGCTAGTCCAGTCGTGACACCATGTGGTTGTTTGTGTTACACTCAGTTGATTGGAAGTGCCGTTTTGTTTGGGGCCAATCCCCAAATTCACCCAGCTGATAGTGAAGCTAGCCGGCTAAGCTAGTGAAGCTAGCAGAGTACAGGAAGTAGCATGAAGCTAACGAGCTTGTTGCTAGTTCCATTAGCTAGCTAGGAAGCTAGCCGTCTAAGCTAGCAGAGTACAGGGAGTAGCATGAAGCTAACCTAACTGTTGCTAGTAGATAGATAGAGAGAGAGATAGATAGAGAGCTAGAAAGAGAGAGATATAGAGAGAGAGGTAGATAGATAGAAAGATGGGTAGATAGATAGAGAGATAGAAAAGTAGGTAGATGGATAGATAGATGGGTGGGTAGATAGATAGGTAGATATGTAGGTAGGTGAGTAGATAGATAGATAGATAGATAGTAACTTTATTGATCCCGAGGGAAATTCAAGTTTCCAGCATCACAGTTCCATAAACAAAACATGTTAGTAAAAAGGCAGTAAAAAAGTTAGTAGTACAAAGTACAAAACAATATACCAGATATAAAAATACAAGGAGATGAAGGAAACTGTTAAAAATGAGTATAGTGCAGGGTAACTCCAGTAGCTTAGTCTATGAAAGTGCACTGTGTGCATTATTATCTGTCCTGCAGACAGCAGAGTACAGGAGGTAGCATAAAGCTAACGAGCTGTTGCTAGTTTTAGCTAGCTAGCTAGGAAGCTTAGCAACCCACTCTGATCAGAGCTAGCTAGCTTCCTAGCTAGCTCTGATCAGAGTGGGTTGCTAAGCGATTAGAGGAAGGAATTCAGACATTAAACATACATGTTGTGTTGTATAACGATCAACAAAACAGTGTTACAGATGGAGTCATTCGGAGAGATATGCTAGCTTGTGCAATGGCCTCCAGTCATTACATCTAAAAGTCACAACTGTGCTGTTGTCCTCCTCGTCTAGTTTGATGTTGAATTATCTCAGTTACAGTCACGTCACTGATCAATCCTCTCACTGGATTAGTTCCTAGAGGATTTGTTTGGGCTGAGTCTAGCTGGCCTATTCACTTTCACCCCACCACGATTAGCCCTCTAGCAGAGCATTGTTGCCCACAGTTCACCTCTCTGGATGAGGTGGCTGAATCTTATCATTGTCAGTCAGCATTTTTCTTTATAAAACCACAGACTGTCTGTCGCGATACTAAGCTCATTGGAATTCATCCTTTTATAGAAACACTCTCTCTCTGTCTTGCACACACACAATAGGAATTGATCCATCTGTAGAGGACTTTAAACCCAGATATTAACAGCTACTAAACATATGGGTGATCCCTAGTTAACCCCATTCAATACATGAGAGGGAGGGCGAGCCATGAAGTACAATATTGTTGCAGTCAAAGTTGTGAAAGTGTCGCCTTGTGGTTTACAGTTTCTATGTAAATGTGTTCAGTAATCAGGTTTCTCTCCACACCACACTGTTGCCACAATGATGCTCCTCCCTGTCCCTGTCTTTATCATGCTGATGTGTACTAGTTGTGTTTTAATTACTTACGCATGATCTGGTGTTGTCCTTGGAACGCACTCACCCAAGGATCCTCTGCATCCTGCATATAACATCATGTGTGTTTTGCATTTCTTTTGTGGCTTTAACGAAGCAGCTTAAGCAGCTTTTCATCTATTCTTGCCTTGCTAGAAGAGTGTCCAAATCCAGACGCTTTGTAGCTGGTTCACAAAAAGTCTTCCAGTGTGGCCTGTGGGAAGCTTTAATGTGAGGCAGCCTCGTGGTGTTTGCAGTATATGAACTCGTCGTTTTAGCTTCCGATAGCGAGGCAAAGCAGAACGGAAACCACAAACCATTGATTCATTCACACATTACACATCTAAAAATAGCTTTGTCCTACGACTTTAAAAGTTATACTTGATTGTTATTATGATATACAGCTCTTAAGTGTACGTTCTTACCACACTGAATACAATGTCTGGCCTACAGGAGAAACACATTACAGTACAAGCCAAAGTCATAAACGCTTTTGAATAACCACACCCATCCATAAAGATGAATTAAATTATGAACTCAGCGTGGAATTACAGGCATGTGCAAAATGTAATTTCTTTGTGACGGCAGCAAAGTGACACACAGGGCTAAAATTATGCATCTGTAAGGCATGTCTAACCCGTGCCGCTGCTGTCCATTCATTTTGTTCGCAGGAGACCTATGACACCATCCTTGGCCAGAACAAGATCACATTCCTGTTGCAGGCCATCAGAGATGCATCTGCTGCAGAGGAGGTTTGTACACTTTTAACACTGACATATCTGTGGCGTGTTTAGTTATTTCTTTCAGCCTGATTCGGGGAAAGCTACAAAACAACATAAGCGTTTGTCTTTCGACACCTGCCAGCCAATTAGAAACCACTATTACTGGTCATGTCATAACAGGAAGGAAGAACATTTTAGGGGGAAATTAATGTGATTTCCCATCATGTTTTCATTTCACCACAATGACAATCATGTCCGCGTTACACTGAAAAGGTGTCACATTGACGGCATTTAAAGAATGCAGCCCGGCCACCACATGTTGGCCCTCGCCGCGGACTGACACCCGGACTCGTCATGAGTCACGGTTTTGGCATTTGGGCAGTTATGTTTTCTCCGAGTTCAGCAGCTGCTTGCTCCCTCATGCTCCCTCTCCTTTTCTTTACCTCGGGGCTGATATTTTTAGAGTTTTGAAATGGGAGCAGGCAGAGAGGTGCTCGGCCCAGGGAGAGTGACTCTGCCTTTCTGAGATAATGCAGGTTTTGTCAGTGTTTTTAGAGTTGCCGTTGACTCTAAAACATTTCAGTTTATTCAACTAAATGCCTGCCAAAATAAATCCAAAGAGAAGTTTTAGTATAAACCGGTTTATAATGGGATCAAATGAATACTAGAAAAGTCGCTCTGCCTGACTAAACCAGAAAGGAACAGTCTGGTGTTTCTGATGACATGATGTTGAAAACCAAACGTTTCGTCCGCTCAGGTCAAACAGATGGCGGCGGTGCTGCTGCGGCGGCTGCTGTCGTCGTCCTTCGAGGAGATCTACCCGGGCCTGACGGTGGAGATGCAGACGGCCATCAAGACGGAGCTGCTGACCAGCATCCAGCAGGAGACCTCGCCGAACATCCGCAAGAAGGTCTGCGACATTGCGGCCGAGCTCACCCGCAACCTCATCGGTAACGCTCCTCTTAACGTTTATCTCATCCTCTCGCTGTATCATTTTATTGTGACAAACATTAATGTTTGATTGTGATGTTTCATCCAGATGATGATGGGAATAACCAGTGGCCGGAGGTGCTCAAGTTCCTGTTTGACTCTGTCAACTCTGACAGCGTTACCCTGCGAGAATCTGCCCTGCACATATTCTGGTGAGCTTCATCCCAAATCTTTCATTTAGGCCACGATAAAGTCAAACTGCTCGCATGTTGAGACAGAAGTGGCTGATAGTTGTGTGTATTTGGCGTCTTTAGGAACTTCCCAGGAATCTTCGGCAACCAGCAGCAGCATTATATGGAGGTTATCAAGCGCATGCTCGTCCAGTGCATGCAGGACCAGGAAAACCCACAGGTAAGATCCCACGAGACGATGGTGATTTTGGGAAGTTGATTTTCTGATTTATGTGACTTATTTTTTCTTTTCAAATCATCCTTCAGATTCGCACCCTGGCGGCTCGGGCTGCAGCCTCCTTTGTTCTGTCGAACGAGAGCAACACAGCGCTGCTGAAGCACTTCTCCGACCTGCTGCCAGGCATCCTGCAGGTAAGAGATTAACTCTGAGTCAGTTTGTAGGGCTGCATTACGTTGACCCTTGTGCGACACAATGGCCTCTCCATTAGGGCCCAGACACACCAAGCTCACATCAAAGAACTAGCGGCGACAAAAACCACCAGTTGCATTGCCTCATGTCGGTCTTGTCTTGGCCAAAAAGTTGCATTTGAACACACCGCAAAGAAAACAGCCGATGGCCAGTTACCACGTGCGTCATTCAAAAAGGGAAACCGGAAGACGGAGGACTGCAGATATACAAGCCGTCGTTATGATACGTACATGAAACAAAGCGGCGCTTGCCGACCATTTACACACCACACACCACTCTCACTCAGCTTCATGTCGTTGTGAAAATATCCGTGTATTGGAATGATCAGATGAGATGAAGATGAAAAATGAGAAGAGCCTTTTGTGTTTTTCCTCTTGACTTTACTCGTTTGCTTGATATCCTCATGTCCGTTTCTCTTCTCGTGCACTGATTTGTTTAAGCTGAACACTCAGAAAGAGTGATTTCTCCCACAGACGGGTTCCGCAACACGCTGAATCGACCAAAATAACTCTGACACTAGAGCCGACGGGGCGGGACACACAGCAAAAACTAGGCAGACAAACGCTCACCCAAACTGTCCAACGGCCGACCTTTGGCTTGGTGTGTCGGGGCCTTTAGTTACGGATGCTGTCTGTTTTGTATTTTGCGTGATGCCTGCATGTAATCCGTGCACCAGTAATGGCTTTTAAGCAGTCAGTGAAAGTTTCTACACGAGCCTCTTGAGACCCATATGACTGATACATATGCATTAGCTGCTGCTAGCTTGGATCATACAGTAAGAGGTCCAGGTGAAAGTGACAGCCTGTTTGACTTATAGAGCTGTTTTGCGGGGGTCTTGTTACTACTCTCTGTTATGTTCATAACTATATAAAGTCAATATGTGGAGAGTAAATAAGGAAATGCATCGGCAAATGGAAGATGGAACTTCAAAGTAAGAGCTGCGGCGCTTACGTGCATCTCGTTGAGAGGCGTAGCGAGTCTGATCGTTCCTCCAGGGTGTGTAGAGATACAGTGTTTTGCATTGAGGAGAGAATAAAGAAGCTCTATTGCAACAGTGTGTTCCCATCTGTGACTCATGCTGGTAGGTGGAGGTGAAGCCCTTCCATTGTGCTGAATTGCCCAATGAATGCATTTGCGACACTTAACCGCAGCTTCTGTTGTTGTTTGTAATCAGGCGGTGAACGAGTCGTGCTACCAGGCGGACGACTCTGTGCTCAAGTCCTTAGTGGAAATCGCAGACACGGCGCCCAAATACCTGAGGCCCAACCTGGAGGCCACCCTGCAGCTCTGTCTGAAGGTGAGTCAGAGAGCGCCCGGATGCAAAATATACTTCATGGTTGTCACAAAGTTTTAAATCTCCTAACGCGTCGCCGTGTCTCTTCAGCTGTGTGCCGACACCAACCTGACAAACATGCAGAGGCAGTTGGCGCTGGAGGTCATCGTCACCTTATCGGAGACGGCGGCGGCCATGCTGAGGAAACACACGGCCATCGTGGCTCAGAGTGGTGAGGATTTGGCTCAGCATCAATTGACTGTTCCCCTCATAAAGAAGTAGAGCAGACGGCTGTAATATGAGTGTGTCGTGTCCTCAGTGCCCCAGATGCTGGCTATGATGGTGGACCTGGAGGAGGATGACGAGTGGGCTATGGCTGACGAGCTGGAGGACGATGACTTTGACAGGTGAGGCCTGGTTCATCACCACCAAAACGCACATTTATATAAAAGTCTTCAAAGTGTTTAAAAAATGTGTTCATCGCCCTCCAGTAACGCCGTGGCCGGGGAGAGCGCCCTCGACAGAATCGCCTGCGGTCTGGGAGGAAAGATCATTCTGCCCATGATCAAACAGCACATCATGCAGATGCTGCAGAACCGTAAGTAAACCTGCTGACGATTTAAGTTTTTAAGTCATCAGCGTGAACACGAGATCAACCCAGTGCGTTTCTGTCGTCGCCAGCTGACTGGAAGTACCGCCACGCCGGGCTGATGGCGCTGTCGGCCATCGGCGAGGGCTGCCACCAGCAGATGGAGGCCATCCTGCAAGAGATCGTCAGCTTCGTCCTCCTCTTCTGCTCCGATCCCGTAAGAAACTTTATTGTTTTAATACGAAGATGCAGCACATCGTCAGCTCAGGGTGCTTAACTTCACATTCTTTACTTCATCAGCACCCAAGGGTACGCTACGCTGCCTGCAACGCTATCGGACAAATGGCCACCGACTTCGCCCCGACCTTCCAAAAGAAATTCCACGACAAGGTAACTAATAATCCGTTCATTTCTAATGCTACTACTGTGAGCTAAGAAGACTCTGACCCTGCCATCCTCTTCTCCTCCAGGTGATCTCAGCCCTGCTTCAGACCATGGAGGACCAGAGTAACCCTCGGGTGCAGGCGCACGCCGCCGCCGCCCTCATCAACTTCACAGAGGACTGCCCCAAATCCCTGCTGATCCCGTATCTGGACAGCCTGGTGCAGCACCTTCACGTCATCATGGTGGCCAAGCTGCAAGAGGTACAAATTGAATCTTCACGCTTGTCGTCCCTGCTAACACGCTACACTCTTGTTATTTTATGTCTTAACCGTGTCCTCTTCTCTCTCTCTACTCCCAGTTGATCCAGAAGGGAACCAAACTGGTCCTGGAGCAGGTGGTGACGTCCATCGCCTCGGTGGCCGACACGGCAGAGGAGAAGTTTGTGCCGTACTACGACCTGTTCATGCCGTCGCTCAAGCACATCGTGGAGAACGCTGTGCAGAAGGAGCTGCGGCTGCTCCGCGGCAAGACCATCGAGTGCATCAGCCTCATCGGCCTCGCCGTCGGCAAGGAGAAGGTACACGCCTGCACAGGATGGGGAAACTATCCAGATCTTTAAATCAAAAGATGGCTGGCATCTTAACATCTTTCTGTTCTGTTACCAGTTCATGCCAGACGCCTCCGCCGTCATGCAGCTGCTCCTCAAAACCCAGACGGACTTCAATGACCTGGAGGATGACGACCCTCAGGTACGAAGACTTGAACAGAACTTTTCCTTTAGATCACCGTTTGCAATATAGTCGACCTGTCGTCACACATTTGTTTCTTGTGTTTTAGATCTCGTACATGATCTCAGCCTGGGCCCGGATGTGTAAGATTCTGGGGAAGGAGTTCCAGCAGTACCTGCCCGTGGTGATGGGCCCCCTGATGAAGACGGCCTCCATCAAGCCGGAGGTGGCCCTGCTCGACAGTAAGTAACGCGACAGTTAAAGGTTCCTTTTTACATGCAAAAGCAGCGGGCATTAATGCAAAACAAAAATGAAAGAAGCAGTATTTGAATATGTTCATCTCTGTCTTGTAGCCCAGGACATGGAGAACATATCGGAGGACGACGGCTGGGAGTTTGTCAACCTGGGAGACCAGCAGAGTTTCGGCATCAAGACGGCCGGCCTGGAGGAGAAGGCCACCGCCTGCCAGATGCTGGTGAGTAAAAAAAAAAAACGGCACTGAGATGCATGAATGTCCCGCCAAACTGTCAGGATCCTGAGAGGGTCTGAGCACCAGATGGTAGCATTGATGTAAAGCCATTGTTTATCTCCAACTAGATTGAGGTCATTCCCTGTTAGTGAGCCGCTCTGTGTTGTTTTTCCAGGTGTGTTATGCCAAAGAGCTGAAGGAGGGCTTTGTGGAGTACACCGAGCAGGTGGTGAAGCTGATGGTTCCTCTACTCAAGTTTTACTTCCATGATGATATCCTTTTTATTGGCTTCTGACCTTTTTGAGCTATAAATGGTGGCATATGTGTATGAAAGAATGAGGGGGCGTTTCCTTAACTCGTCTCACGTGTGCGGGTGGCCGCAGCCGAGTCCATGCCGCTGCTGCTGGAGTGCGCGCAGGTGCGAGGACCGGAGTACCTCACCCAGATGTGGCACTTCATGTGCGACGCGCTCATCAAGGCCATCGGCACCGAGCCAGACTCCGACGTCCTGTCGGAGATCATGCACTCTTTCGCCAAGGTAACTTTGTTTTAGCGTTTAATTCCGTTTTAATTCAGGAAAGCGGGTCCAGTCTCTGACCTGACTGTTTTCTGTTCTGAAGTGCATCGAGTTGATGGGAGACGGCTGTCTGAACAACGAGCATTTCGAGGAGCTGGGCGGCATCTTGAAAGGAAAACTGGAGGAGCATTTTAAGAACCAGGAGCTCAGACAGAGTGAGACTTCATTACAACCATAGAACGAGTTTTACAAGTTGAAACAATACAAGGAAACGCGTTTTTAAATATAATCCTCACAGAACTCTTCTTTGTCCTTCACAGCCAAGAGACAGGATGAAGACTACGATGAGCAGGTGGAGGAGTCGTTGCAAGACGAGGTAAATACTTTCTTCTGAGTAAAGGAGTTGTTATGAAAACCGAAATATAAAGCCAGTCCTCATTTTTCCTCATCTTTTCTTCTTCTGCAGGATGAGAACGACGTGTACATCCTGACCAAAGTGTCGGACATCCTGCACTCGGTGTTCAGTAGCTACAAAGAGAAGGTGCTGCCGTGGTTCGAGCAGCTGCTGCAGCTCATCGTCCAGCTAATAGTAAGCACTTCCTGTTCTCAGATCAGCAACGAATGAATGAATCCGTATATCTGCAGTCATGTTATCCGATGAAAACACTTGTCTCGCTTGTCTTTAGTGTCCCAGCAGGCCGTGGGCGGACAGACAGTGGGGCCTGTGCATCTTTGACGACGTGGTGGAGCACTGCAGCCCCGCCTCCTTCAAATACGCAGAGGTCTTCCTGCGGCCGATGTTGCAGTCACTGTGCGACACGAGCCCCGAGGTCCGGCAGGCGGCCGCGTACGGCGTCGGCGTCATGGCTCAATACGGAGGAGAGAGCTACCGCCCGTTCTGTACAGGTACGGCCTGGTGGCGCTGGTCTTCACTTTTTTTGTTGTTGTTGTTGTTGTTGCTTTTAGTCAACTAAATGTGTCTGTTTGCGTCTGATCCAGAGGCCATCCCGCTGCTGGTCAGAGTCATCCAGGCAGCCGACTCGCGCTCCAAGGAGAACGTCAACGCCACGGAGAACTGCATCTCCGCCGTCGGAAAGGTCATGCGGTTTCGACCGGAGTGCGTGAACGTCAACGAGATCCTCCCCCACTGGCTCAGCTGGCTACCGCTCAACGAGGACAAAGAGGAGGCCGTCCACACGTTTGACTTCCTGTGTGACCTCATTGAAAGGTAAAACAACCTCCTGTGGAAAATGATTATGAATTTTGTTAAACCACAACTTGTACAAACATCTAATTTTTCCCCCGTCTTCCCTCCACAGCAACAACCCCATCGTCCTTGGACCAGACAACGCCAACCTTCCTAAAATTTTCCTCATCATCGCAGACGGAGTTGCAAACGAGTCGGTCAAGAATGAAGACCCGTGCAGCAAACGGCTGGCAAACGTCATCCGCCAAGTACAGGTGAGTCTTACTGCCTTTAGGATCAAAAACTGTCGACTGTTGGAAAACAAAGATGTTCAGAGGTTGACCCTTGTGTCGTGTCCCGCAGGTGTCGGCAGGGTTATGGACGCAGTGTGTCTCGACGCTGAACGAGACGCAGCAGAAAGCCATACAGGACCTACTGAATACTGCCTGAGCCCGAAACCCCCGGTCACCTCCCCGCTCTTTTAAAAAAAGCCCATGAAGAAAAGTCGAGCTCCTGGATCTCCTCCATCCACTCCCTCTTCTTCCTCCTGCTCTGACCGCCACCCTGACCCCACGCCATTACACAACTCCGCCTACATTCAGCCGACTGGTGGGGAGCAGGTTGGATCCGTATGACAATGGAGGACATTGGCCATCCACCGAAAAAGACGTTCACCCCGTATCCAAGGACGTGGGAGTAAAGTGTCCCGTCTCATCCCGGTCTTCTATCTGGACGTTTTTGTTTCCAACCATTCCCTGATGTTTGACTCGCCGCGCCCAGAAGGGACTCATTCTCCACGCCGCCCAACACAAACTCATTGGACAGTCAGGCTCAGAGGGGGCCACAGTGGGGGGAAATGGGGACAGGACATTCTAGTGGACTGAGCAATCGAATGAGGTGGAAAATGCACACTTGGGCGATCACTGCCTGTCTCCTGTGAATTTATTTTTTTGTATTTTTATTTCTTGTTCCGTGTTCCCCAGCGTTACCTGGGAGGAAACGGCCTCTTGTCTGCCTCAGCTCAGAGGGGCAACGTTTCAAAAAGTAACGGCATGTTAAGTGGCTAACTCTTAGAAAAAACATATAGTTAGGAGATTTCCATCATCGTTGTCTGGGAGCGTTGATTAAAAGCAGCTTTCCTCCATAGCCTTCCAGATAGCTGTTCACAGGAAACCAGTGTGAAGATGAAATGTTTTTTGCTTAACGGTTCTCGGCCCTTTAGGTAGCAGCAGCGTAACGAGTAAGGGGCTCTCGGAAAAGAGGAGCAATAATCTGTAGTTGTCGCGGCCAAGTTGGAGGAACATGAATTGTAGAGTATCTGTAAAATGCGTGTTACCATACTCTTAACTTTATGGTTTTGAACCTTTGCAGCCCTGCAGGTATGTGATGGAATACCAGAAACTACCAACAATAAAATTCCATTTGAGAAGTTCTTTCATTTGATTTATTAAAATACACGATGTCTCGCCAAGAATTGGATTAGATCGATACCACACTCATATCTGTCCCTTAAGTGTTTATCCTTAAATGAACCATACAGCCTATTCAATCCAGATTCTAACAACAGTTAAGTACTGGTCATTTAAATTTCCTGTATGATCTGCAAAGCTAGTAATTTAAATGTGAAAACAATACACCTTATTAATCTTAGTACGTTGTTTTAAAGCATTTAACATGTCTTTTTATTCAGTTTGAATCTCCTAAATTGTCTGCTTCAACAGCCTGGGTTAAAACTTCCTAACAAAATAAGTATTTCTGTGCTTAACAAGACATAACTAATGAATGTGCTAATTAGCCTACTGAAAAGATGATGATCTTATTAGTAGGCTACATAAACACCCATAAACTTAGACTGGTAGCAGGTTATTTAAATAAAAACAGTGATTTTAACAGCGTGAGTGATAGCGTTGATGAATGGGAATAAACTCTTATTAGAAGAAATCATTTTGAATTACTAATCTAAATAATGAAAGGGCCAGATTGAGGTCGTTAAGGGCCGCCAATTGAATAGGCCTGCCATACAGATTGTAAGCAGAGGGCAACGACGAGCTCCAAAGTGCCTACCTGCAGCTCTAAAAGCTCAATAATTAACATATTGTATTTTTAATTGGTACAAAAACAATAATGTAAAGACCAAGTGATTTTAATTTAATCTGCAACTATTTCGATAATTAATTGTTGACGTAATTTTTCTTGCAAAAATGGCAGAAAATGCTGTTTTCAACCTCTCAAATATAGACATATCTTTGGGTTTTGGACAAAACAAGACATTTAAAGACATCACATTGGACTTTGAGAAACTGGGATGGACATTTTTCACTATTTTCTGACTTTATAGACCAAACGATCAATCTAGAAAATAATTGGCAGATTAATCAATAATGAAAGTAATCGTTAGTTGCAGCCCTAGTTATACGCTGGACTATATCTTTTATGCGGCGCAGTGATTCCTGCAGTCTCGGCTGGCTGTGACGACGAGACTCCTGGCAGTCACTGGACGTTATAGGGTTTTAGTCGTTCCAGTCTGTTAAACTAATCGCCTGATGGCTATAAGGTGTTTTAAAATCAAGCCTTTGACATTATCCACATCATCATTTCCACATTGAAAACCACTGCTCTAGAAAACTTTACACATACCAGTTTGTGTGATAAATGGTGTATACGCCATCATTTCTGTGGCTCCAGTCATTTGACAGACCTCAGTTGTTTCAACAGAGCAGCCATGCTTTATTAGGACATCTAGACCAACAGCAAAGAAACGTTTAAATTAAAGCTTTCAACCAAACTCTGACAGTCATGGATGGTGACCCCGGCCCCCTTCTGTAGACAGCTGGAAATGTGTTTATCCCACTTTTACAAAACCCCCCAAAATATACACATGCATGTTGTAAATCCACTCCGCTGCCAGTCTGTCAGGTAGCTCAAACTACTGCAGTCTAACACTATAAAACTGGCAACGGAGTGGAGCTCCACAACAAGTAGCTTCAGCGTGGAAAAATGTTTTTTCTGTACACATATGGACAGCATTTAATTCACTTTAAATTCCATTGGGGCCATTTGTTGACAAGTTTAAATCCCCAGACCAGCTGGGAACACCTGGCTAGGGTAACTTCCAAGTTGCCTTTGAGCAACCCGCAACTGCTTCTAATACAAGACTGTCAATCGTGAGACTGTGAATGAGGACATTTCTTAATTAGGGTCTTGTTTCCTCTGTAAGGCTAAGTACAATTTATTTGCTAAGACCAGCTTTTCAAGATTTCAGCCTTGAAGAAAGAGAGTATTGGTTTGATTTCTAGAGTCACTGATCTTTCACCTTCTAGCTCGGACATGATCAGGAAGGTCATGATGTATGTAGAGGAAGTACTAGTAGTGTTCAGTGTGCGTGCAGGTAGTCTGTCCTTGAATTGCATGGCTGTCTAAAGAGACAGAATTGATTGAAATCCTGATTAAACACTGACGGCGTGAGCAGATTCATGCCACATAGAAAATAAAGACTTTTTAAGTTAACACTACCAGAGCAGAGAGGGGTGTCGGAGGAGATGATACAGTATTTACAGTGATCTGTACAAGCGAAGGTGAACGAGCCTGACGGGAAGGGAAGAGAGGAAGATGTCAGAAATGAGGAGCTTCACATTAAAATACGGTGATTTAGTCTGATTCTCACAGGACAAACGACTACAGAGTCTGCTTCTCCCTTTCATTCTGGTTTGTTTTTCTGTTTCACTTGCCACCATCCATTTAGTCTTTTTCTCACATATCGTCCTCTTCTATTGGAGCATGTCCACGAAAGCGTCAAACTCGTCGATGTTTTTCTCATAAACGGCCAGTTTCTCCGGCAGCGAGTCCTGCAAAAAATAGCAAAAAAATACAAATCACTGTTAAGACTAACGGACATTCAGTTTTTAAAAACAACTTTATCATCAGAGTAAAGAACAAGAAGCGTGTTACCAGGTCATCGGCCATCGACTGCGCGCTGATGTGTAGCGAGAGGCTGGCCAGCTGAGGGGGGTTTTGAAACTCTCTGTAGAAAGTGCCCAGATCCATCGGCAACAAGTCGTCTTTGGAGAAGGCTGGACGCTGCGCACAGAGGCAGACAGATACAGAGACAGTCTTTAAATTATACTATCAAACATCTCCTTCTGAAGCTTCATATTTAGTGTACAGACATGAAAGTGGTATCAATCTTCTCATCTATCTCTTGGCAAGAAAGTCAGTGGGCAGAAGAGAATAGAGCAATAATTACGTACAAAGTCGACCATGACGAAGTCGTCCTGCGGCCCCGATCCCTCTGAGCCCTGAGAGTGGAGGCTAGCTTGCAGGGGTGACGGGCAAGGAGGAGAGTCTGGAGGCTGCACCTGAAATCACACACAGAGAAGATCCCAGCTGTAGAAAACGTGTCAACCTTAAACTGCCTGGATGTGCAATGACATCATCTTCATCGTAATAGTTACCATGGGATCGTTCTCCTCGGAGTCCAGGCCTCGAGGAGCAAATGCAGCGAATGGCAGGTCCAGACTGGCTGCTGTTATCTACACACAAACGGCTAAATTCAGTTTTTATACTACAAAGCAATCGTAAGACGGTTACCTACTTCAGCAGGATGGACTGTGTTACGAAACGCAGGAATGTTTCACGTCATTAAGTCACATTATATTTGATGTACCGGTGTGTTGGATTTATTGACAAAGGCTCCGATCTTCCTCGTGAATGCGTTGAGAGACTCCACGGGGTCAGAGGGAGAACCGCTCCTTCTCACTTCATCCCTCCTTCTTTCTCCACTGTGCGTCAGGCCGTCATCGTCACCACTAAGAAGAGAGAAGTTATTGTTAAGATACTCATACATACGTATTTGCTATTGCAGTATTTCTCTCATGCCAGTTACCACTATGCAGAAGTTGAAGTGACGTCAGGAGAGAGTTACCTGCTGCCAGGCGTGTTGGCGGCGTGCTCCACTGTCAGATGAGCATCAGCTCCATGAGGAGGCTGGGTGGGAACCAACACAACCCCTCCGTGCTCCTTCCCAGCATGCAACACCTGAGAAGGAAGAACAGAGCAGAGTTATGGTACGTGTCCACGGGGGCGTTTTTGGACGCGAGGGATCGCCTCACTTCCTAGCATTGGAACTTTTTTCTCTTAAATTACAAAAACTGTTCACCGAAATGTGTTTCTGAAAACATTTTATGCAAGAAATAAGTCATGCAGTTGCTGAATCTGTCTTTATTTTAGATCGACAACGATCAGTTTAAAAGTTTCTCTGGAGTTTCCAGAAGCGGCGAGTCGCGCCGGACGCCTAGAGTAGCCTAGACCTCAACTTTAAAGCAAATTAGGAGCGGCGAACGTGACGCCCCGTCTCTCGAATCTCGCCGCCGAACGGAGAGAAAGAACGGATCCTGTGGGCATGTACCATTATAGTAAACAGAGTAGAAATCTGTGATTTAAAATTAGACGAACTGTGGAATTTTACCCATATTGCCCAACTTATCAGGCGACATATCGCAGCTATGTCTGTATGTATCAATGTATACGGATCTGGAAGTGACTGGTGTATCACCTGGTGTGCAGCAGGGTGACAGAGCTCAGCAGCTCCTGCTGGAGCTGGAGGATGATATGATAACCTGGAAGCATACAGCTAGAGAGACAGACAGAAAGAAGAGGGGATATTAATCACAAACGTCAGAGTTGTGCTCTCGAGATGGGTCAAAGATGAACAGGGTTTACTACTGTGGTACTATGTGATGGAGACGATAAAACGTCATGATGAAATAACAGTGCGTAAAGCTCTGAAGCAAGTGATGAAAAGTTACACACAGTCAAAAGGGACGATGTAAAAATGATGCATGAACACACACACTAAAACAAATGAGAAATCTGTTTTTTAGTGCAGTTTCGAGGTGTATCACACACAGTTACACTCTAACGGTGGCCAGCATAGACTCACAGTGTGAGTGACAAGTCCAGGAGCCAGTGGCAGCGGCAGACTGTCCAGAGGGAGGGGCTTAGACAGTTTAGAGGGCGAAGGACTCAGTGTGCACACACACTGAGATAACGCAGACACACACACACACACACAGAGATAAACGTACAATAAAAAGACAACAGGAAAGAAAAAGAGAGAAAAGAGAAAGTGAAATAAAAAGGCAGGTATGAAAATGGAGAGAAGAAGTCACAGCAGGATAAAGGAAGAGACAGTAAAGAGGAGCGGGTGAGTGTGTCCTCTTACCTGTGAGGGTGGGGAGGTGGAGAAGGAGGTGGTGCAGACCTCCTGTGAGTCCTGAACCCCTGCATATCCTCCGTCCTCCTCATCTGGAGCTCTGAACACACACATTATCATTTAGAAGTTTTTCGACATCCTACTGGGTGCTGAAAACGTTATAAAACAATGGAGAATCAACCTTATTTTATACACTTTAAGACTATTCAGGCAACCTAAAATGTTTCTTCATTCAGTAGATGCAGCTGAGTCATGTGTCTAAAAATGCAATCAGAGTCTCGCAGACATTAGTCACCTCCAAAGGATGAATTACATCACCTCGATTGCTTGTGGTGAGGCGGAGACTCAAGTGCAGCTGCTGCATCTCTGTGTGTTTGGTGGTGGTTTAACTTTGAGTGGAGTAGCGGGCAGATAATATCAGGATTTACCTGTAGTTGCAGGGGTGTCCCATGGTCGCAGGACGCTGGCTGCCGCAGGGAGGATCCACAAAGTGATCCACGATGATCCCCATGATGGGAGCCGACCGCTCAAACTGTCTGCAGGAGACGACATTTCAACAGTTCACTTTAATGAGCTAATAATAGTTGTCATCGTAAGGAGGCTGTGTTGTTTTACACGTAGTGCGTTAGTTACCTGTTGGACATGAACGCCAGGTTGGTGCGGTAAGCACATGAAAGTGTGACTGTGCCAACGGGGGTGCCGACGACGCCGACACGCACCGTCTGAAAACCTTAAAAAACAAACAACAAACTTCAGTGAACATGCAAATCAGATAATATAATGCAGTGGATTTTATTACTTATGTAAAAATGAATTTATTACACAAGTTAGGAACATTTTCAGTGTAACTTCTAGTTAATTTACCCTAAATATGTTGTTGTTGGTCTCGATATGTTAAGATAAAATATGCCTTTAATAAGGAAACTACTCTAAAAGGTCAAACATCAACTCAATGTTGTTTATATAGCACCTTTCATTCAGTCATGCAGCCCAAAGTAGTTCACGGAGCAAGATTAAAACAGCACAGACAAACAAAAAAGACAACAATAAATAGAATTTTGCAAGACTAAAAATGGCAAAAAGCAAAGAAATGTTAAAACAAATAAAGGTCAGTAGAATAAATAGGTACAAGATATAGAAATAGTATGAAAACCAATAATTAAGACTTATAAAATAAGGGAATAAATAACAATGCACCTAAAGTAAAAGCCGTGCTAAAAAGATACTTCTTAAAGTTTCTTTTAATAATGTCCACAGAGGTGGAGTCCATCAGATCTAAGTATATTTTATTAATATTTCATTTGGTTCCCTGGGCCGTTCAGGCAAAAAAAAAAAAGACCTAATAAAACTACATTTCTTTTCCGTAGTAAATAACTGGAAAATATTATTATTTTTAAGTCCTTTTGCAACTTAGTCTGTATGTTTTACACACCACTGTGTAAACCTTCATTTTGTAATGTCAACAGTAAAATACGTAGGCCTGGGGCTGTTAGACCTGAGTCTTGTTTTCAGTGATTTACGACATGTCAGTAAAGAAGTTTACAGTTACCTTCTCCTAACCCACTCAGCTGGACTTCCCCGAAGTAAATCCTAGACACGAGAGAGACATAAACAGGTGGTGACATATGTCATATGATAGATCAAGAGTGGTGTAGTGTGGCAGCTGTTTAACAAGACAGGTAGAGTCCACTCACCTGTATAATATGACATAGTCGTGTCCCTGCTTTCTGGATAGTTTATAGGCGGGTGTTACTCTGGTGATGGCCAGCAGGGACTTCAGAAGGACAGACAGACGGTTGTAGACTGTATATGACACCTTGATGTCCTTATCACACCTACAGAAGAGACAGGCAACACATTGACTCATTGCTGATGATATTTAAAATAAATATCAACTTAATAATAGGGTAAAGTGTGCCTTCATTACAATTAGTCAACCAATCCAACATAAATATGTCTAACAGCTCAATATAAAGGCAGAACAGCTTTCCTTTAATGGTTTCCTGAAGTGTTTTGTATAATCTCATAGATTTGTCATGTTGTGGGCAGGCAGTAGTTTTCAAACAACAGCAGCACTTCAGAGATGTGATATAGCTACAAAATGTCACCGACAGAGACAAAGTAAGCCATTTATAACTTAAAATATCTGACACTCACTGTCAGTAATATCAGCACTTTCCTTACTGAAACTGCTGGCTGTGATTTTATTTTTGTGCTGCTCCGTTGTTTGCTTTGTGTGCTCACAAAGCTGTACGTTTATTCAGACAGCAACGTTTTGGCAGAGAGAAGCCATCATCGCAAGTGCTGCGCATGATGAAGCAACTATTACAGCACAATATTGGAGTTCATTACGTCAGATACAGATCTGTGGTCCTCCAAGCTAATCATATGCATACTGTACAACTTCATAGACGCACAGTTACACTGACAAACTTATTATTTTCCTTCCTTAACCATTTGGCCACTGAAAACAAGTAAAAACAAAAATCCACTCACTTTTCATTCATCTCCAAGCACCAAGTCTCTAACTCCATTGAGTCACCCTGAGTGAGACACAGAAAGATTAACATTAAAGTGGACTACATTTATTTTTTGGAAACATACAGGGGTAAATGAGTGGTCTGTTTGCTATTTAAATGTACAACACTGGTGCCCCGTTGAGGGAGGTTTTACCTCTGACGTCTTCAGGGAGATCTCGACACACATGGAGCGTCCGATGCCTGGAAGTTGGCCCGCCAGTGCCTTCTTGGCTTCATGAGTCACCTCTGGGATGTCTTTGATGGCCAAATTAAACTAGAAGAAATAATAATAACAACCAAAATTATTTTAATCTACACTTAAACACCTTTATAGAGGAAGACAAACAGTCCAAGCCAGCTACGACGATCTACAGTGAACTGTAAATATAATCATTTCAACATTATTTTACCCAATCAGAGCCAGTAGGCGATGAGGACGAGCGAGTGCATATCTTCTCTCCAAGACGAGCTTGGACAATCACCTGGACGGTCTACAAACAGGACATAAGAAATCCTTTACTTGTCAGTAGTAAAGGAGAATCCAGGGTAACAGCAACATCGTTTATGGACAGACATGTTTCTGTTTAATATGTTTAAATGTAATTTTTCAAAGTATATATCCATTGTATTGGTGTGGAGGCGGAAATATCAGTGACGAGCATCTCAAAATCTCAAACCTATGCTAGAAACAGGAGCATCACACTGGCTTCTTACCTTCAAGGCAAAGAACTTAATGAACTTGTCCAAGTCTTTTTTATCCTGGGGACTCAGGCCACTGTCCATGTTGTCACGACCCTGCATTAAAAGAAATCAAGACAACCCATTAGAGATTAACATAATGAAACTAGTGAATGAAATCCTCTTTTTAGCTGTAAACAAATAATTAAGATTATTATGACTGATTTTATTTTATTTGTATATTTGTGTGTAATTATTTATTTATTTATATTTATTTTTGTACACTTGTTTTTTTTGAGTGCCCTCGGGGTATTGTCATGGGTGGGATATCTGTCAGTCCAAACATGTTTGTGCAGTGGATTGTCAGAGTTGTATTAACAAAATTCAGAAATAAACTGTGTTTAAAAAATAAAAAAAAAAATAAAAAAAGAATATTTAGAAGACAATTTGTTAGTTTAAGTAATTAGAATAAGTATGGTTCCTGGTCAAGTCAAAAGTTATCCCAGCAGTGAAACATCATGAACACAGACTAATCTTAAAATAATAATATTGTAAAATACTACTTTAGTATTAGTTTTAAAATACTAATTGTAAAATACAAATGAAATGTGAATAAATAATAATAATAAATAAATGTGTGAATATTCACACAATACATTCACTCTAAAAAATAATAATAATAAATTAATTTAAAAATAATAATAATAAATACAAATATAATATTAATAAATAAAAATATGATATTAATAAATAAAAATAAAATAAATAAATAAATTTGTGAATATTGACAATACATTCAGGGACCAAAACAAGCCATTTTGACCACATATATACAGTACTTTGCTACCTATTACTAACTGGAAGCAATGTATAATACAATGAGAATGCTGCCTTCAGTATTAACAGGAACATAAAGTGTTTTTAACCCTCCATATAGCATCTGTTTATGTTACAAGTTAGCAAGGTAGGCCTCTCAAAATAATAATATTGTAAAATACTACTTTAGTATTAGTACTAAAATACTAATTGTAAAATACAAATAAAATGTGAATAAATGTAAAATACAAATAAAATGTGAATACATGTCAACAACAACATTCAAAGACCAAACCCAAGCCAAATTTGGACCAAAACAAGCCATTTTGACCATATATATATAGTACTTTGCTACCTATTACTAACTGGAAGCAATGTATAATACAATGAGAATGCTGCCTTCAGTATTAACAGGAAAATAGTGTTTTAACCCTCCATATAGCATCTGTTTGTTACAAGTTAGCAAGGTAGGCCTCCACGTTGACATGAAATTACCCCAATAATATGTGGAGGTCATGTTAAACAGCAGACCACCTCACACGGTACATTACACCACCTAGAAAATATAAGTGCAATACCTTAATTTCATGTATAATTGCTCTCACAAAGAGGAGACACACACACACACAGGCTCTGGAGAGGTGACTCACTGGAACAACTAGCCTTAGCATGTGGCTAATGCTAATTAGCTGACTACCACGCACTTTAACTTCACCACACAACAACACGACTTACATGAGCTTTCCCCTCAGCAATGTAGCATCAATAAAGTACAAGTTAATGTAGTAAAGACGGCACGAAATGGTGTGTTTTACGAGCATTTACACGCCCAGTTCAGATGTACACAACGTCAACAAGCGACTGCTTCTGTTTATCTTCTCCATGTCGACGTGTTGGCATAGCAGCACTTTCACAACCGCACTTTCGCCTTTTATTTTATTATTATTATTATTATTTTTAAATATGTACAGTCAAAAAACACCACACACCTATTGTGAAAATATTAAAAAAGAGAACGTTTTTTATTTATTTATTTTTAATAAAACGATAATCTATAAATAAAAAGGCGAAACGTCACTTCCTGTGTCGAATCAGCGGATGTGCGTCACAAGCTGTGTGTTCCTGTGTGGCTTGTTTTGGTTGACAAAGCTGCTGCTGCATGACTTCTTTAGAGGTAAGAGCTCTTATCTTAATAATGCAAGTGAAATTAATGATGTTTTTATGTTAATTTACAGCTAAACAGCTGCGTGTGTTAGTAGAGTTGTCTATATAAGCACAAGCACAAATAATAGACATATTAATTGACATTAGGAAAGCTAAAATGCTAGGTAGATAGCTAGATAGCATGTTGGTTTGACTTGATTCAGTTATACAGTAATAACTAATGTTAGCTTTAGGACAGTTTTGTCCAGCATGCTGGAAAGTCATAACTCCACAATTGTAAGCCTGCAAGGCCTATATTAGCACTGTAATAATCTCTATATTACACCACATACACACCAAAAAACTGACAATAACTGCACTTTACTGTACACCAACTGTCTATCAGTACTACTCAGGTGTAATTCTCACTGTGCAATATCATTTTCCACTTGTGCAATTTTGTTAATAGTCTGTTTATTGTCAATGCTGTATATACTGCTCCTTTTTTTATACTTCCTTCTATTTAAATGGTTCATATTTTGTTACACTTTGTTTAGCTCTTTTTTTACTGTGTTAGCTGATGCATCTTGTTTTTTGCACTAATAAAGGAATATCTTATCTTATTTTATAATCTCTATATTATATTACAACATACATATCAAAAGAGAATATTTTCTTTATTTTATCACTGTTTTTTATTGTGCTTTTAACAATTGAAACCCTATAAAAGACAACTCTCCACATGAGAGGCCATACAAAGTATAAGAATTATAATTATACTATTTTAAAACTGCTGACCTCATATTACATATAATTCTTAGTCCTATTTTTTTTTTTTTTTTATTATTATTATTTTTAATTTACTTATCTT